>JASDQU010815317.1:36252-54781 GCA_032191745.1 Picea mariana
AAACTCTGAGGACAACAATCCTCTCTAGCACCTCCCTACCACCCTGAAATATAAATATTTTATTTATTAAGTTTATCACAGTGATACAACATTTATCAATGGCTTACCAGTCTCATCATTGTTCCGCTACAATGCTCTACTCTGCCTACAGCAGTGTCTTCCTTCTCACTTTCCTTGCACTTTCTTTGCTACCTCATTTTATGCTTTGTGCGCCATACACATACTCTTCACTATGCCTCCACATTCTCTTTTTTGTGCCAATGTTCTTCCCTTCAGGTTGTTCACTACATCTCTTCCTGCCCACAACATAGCTAACGACCCATTCACTTTCTCTTCTCTGTTTTACATATCTATGTCATGCTGAGTCCTCTGTATGATCATCATTCGAAATCTTTGTCTTCTCTAGCATTACCAAATCTCTTCATCATCATTGGGCGTTCTCCTAAGATTACTTGGCTTCTTTCGCAATCACAAATCTTCATCTTCTCTGTCACTTACAACCAGTTGTCTTTGTCTTCTTTGGGTTCTAAGCCTCTTCCTTCATATGACCACTGACGGTGACCAAACGCCTATTCATAAGGTGCTTCCCAATATCAGCCTGGTGAGTGCTAGATCCATTTCTCGATATGACCTTGGGCGATAAAATTCACGTCACCATGTGATTGTGAGAGCATCCATAGGCAGTTTGAGGGAAACCCACTTTTTGCCCTGCAATTTACTATGAGCCTCCACGTGTCCTTTTCCCAAAACCATGGTTTCGATTGTGGCCCGCTCAAGAAAAATTAAGACCCAAGCATGTTTTGGCCCCGCAATGTGATGGGATCATCGATCTCATGATCTTGATGTTGTTCGTCGATCGACAACTCCACCATGTTGACTTATCGTCCCTTCTTTCCTCCATCCATGTGTGATCCTTAGTCTCAATGACCAAGTCACATGTGGCCCTCCAAACCAACGAACGAGATCAATTTCTCCTTTCGGGCTTCAAAAGTCTCGATTCTCAAACTTTGCTTTCTCCCAGAGCATTTCAACTGGAGTCGATGATATAACAACACGTGGTCTTCTCAAATCAACGGTCACAATCCCTTCGGGTATTCGGGGTTTGAAAATATCAACTTTCCAACCTTTCAACTTTCCTTTTCTTTTTCTCAGAGCTAATAATCCACTGACGCATGTCCCTTTCAAATTATGATCATGAGTGACTTCGGAACTTCATCCTTCGGGACTTCAGGCCTTTATAATCTTTCAAATCTTCTGAAGTAGATCAGATGGATGATCTATTGTTTGAATGATAAACTATTCTCATTCACTTCAGAACATCAGTGTTCATAACTTTGAATCTCTGCAGTCTTTCAACCTTCTGAAGTATCTTTTTCTGAAGTAGGTTGGACGATCGTATTTTATTTACACAATGGACAGTTCTCGTTCACTTTGGTACTTCAGCTATTTTACATACGCTAGCCTTCCATTGTATTTAGAGCAATGGTTGAGAATGCACCTGAAGTGATATTCATATCGGACAACTCACGTCCACTTCGGGACTTTGACATTTGAGACTTCGAGACAATGGGCAATTGTTGGTGGTAAAGCTTTCAGAGTGACATCACTTGATGATGTTTCATGAGCGTAGTAGCTGCCAATATCACTTGGATTTGTGATTTGCACGTACCTGAACTGTCAAATCATCTTGACACTTGTCATTGTCTGATTGTGCCATGTGGATCCTCATTCACTTTGAGACTTTCTCTTCTCCTAGATCTGACGGCCCAGATTAATCCTCGATCCAACGGTCGAGATCTCCTCTTCGCGAATTCAGACTTCATGAGTTCCTGCAATTCTACCTTTGACTTTCCTGATTTATGAGACAAAAAAATGTTGATCTCCCATCACGTGTCCTATGAATCCAATGACTCATATCTCATCACATCTTTTCATTTCGCAGAGTTGGAGGATTACTCACCTCCCTTCTCCCGATTTCAAATTTTCTAAAACCTACTCCATATCAACGGCCTACAACGTTCTCTGATCCAATGACTGTGATGAAATTGCAAACTTGGACTTTGAAAATTCTCACATCTTCTATCTCTGATTTCCTGATCTGCGAGTCAGCGCAATGCTGATCTCTCACCACATGTCCTGTCTCAATGGATGACTAGGATTCCTTCGCAACTTTTGAGTGTTAACTGACTCCTGGGATTATCCTTCTTGCAGCTCCACTGGATATAACAGTTGTTATTCCTTCATGGTCCGATCCAATGGTCGAGCTCTAATATCCTCCTCCTTTCTGGACTCTAATATGATGACCCAGATCATTCATAGTGCTTGATCCAACGGTCACTTTCGCTCCTCCTCCTGAGATTTGGCTTTCTCAAATCTCTAAGTGTCAAAGGAAATGATCTTTTATACTTCTGCAATCCTTGATATATGGGAACTCATCTGCATGTTTTAGAATGCTATATGTCCTGTGCTTCTCGATCTTTCTCTTCTGTGTCTTCCCAAAAGACTTATGGTGCCCGCCTGGCACATTCATCCTATAATCATGCCATCGTTGTTGTTGATCTTTCCATCAATGACAATAACACTCTTCCTGTAAACATGCCAACAATATCTCCCTTTGGCATTGATGGAAACCTTGAAAAGCTGCACTATTCTTCTTAGACCTCCAACTGTAGCATCCAGACTAGACCTTTTCTTCCCCTTTGACATCAATGCCAAAGAAAACATGCTCCCCCTGAGTTGTTGTAGTACTTTTCAGAGGTATTAGATATTCAACCAATACATACTCCCCCTTACATGATGGAATCTCTTAGGTGAGAGTAGGGATGACACCCAACTTCTAACAAAGATATTCAAAAGGTGTCTTGGCTAGGGGTTTAGTAAAGATGTCTACAATTTGTTCTATGGAAGGAATATAATTCAGCTGAACAACTCAGTTTGTAACCTGCTATTTGAGAAAATGATACATTATTGGGATATGCTTCATCTTTGAATGGAGAACATGATTCTTTGAGACACTAATGGCACTGGTGTTATCACAGTGAAGTGGAATTGGATCAGTATAAGTTACCTGCAAATATGCAAGAGTTTGTATGATCCTTAAAATTTGAGTGCAACAAATAGCAGTAGCAATGTACTATGCCTCTGTAATTGATAATGAAATAGCTCCCTGCTTCTTACTAATCCATGCTACTAACGAATCACCTAAGAAGAATGCACCTCCACTGGTGCTATTTCTCTCATCTAAACAGTTTTCCCAATCAACATCTGAATATGAAGTTAATTGTAAGTTATAATTTCTAGGATACCAAAGACCGTAAGTCATTGTACCCTTCAAATATTTGAATATCCTCTTGACAGCTGCTAGATGAATTTTTTTAGGGGAAGACTGATAATGAACTACCATTCCAATAACTTGCATTATATCATGACGAGATGGTGTGATGTACAGAAGACTGCTTATCATTGATCGATATGTTCTTTGATCAACATAAGGTGAAATATCATCTTTACTGAGCTTGCAACTAACCACCATCGGTGTACTAACATGAGAGCAATATTCCATATGAAACCTCTTTAACATATCTTTCAAATACTATTCTTGAGAGATAAATATCCCTGCAGAACTCTAATTGATTCGTAAACCAAGGAAATATGATATTTCTACTATCATGGACATATCAAAATCAGTCTGCATTGAATTAGCAAACCACTAAACTCAAAGGTCATTAGTGAATCCAAAGATAATGTCATCTACATAAGTCAAAACAACTAATAAATCATCACCTTTAGACTTTATATATAGATTATTGTCAACAATACTTTTCTTTAACCCTTTGTCCTATAGAAATTTGTCCAGCCTAAGATACCAGGCTCTTGGTGCCTGGTTTAGTCCATATGATGCCTTTTTCAACTTACATACATAGTTAGGATTAGTTGTCAGTGAAAATCCTTCAGGTTGCTCCATGTATACTTATTCTTCTAGGTCTCCATTAAGAAAACCCGACTTAACATCAATCTGATATACTTTAAAGTTCTTATGACATGCATAGGCCAGAGCCATTATGATGGCTTCCAATCTTGCCAATTGTGCAAAAGTTTCATCAAAATCTTGTCCTTCAACTTGTGCATACCCCTTACAAACCAATATGGATTTATTCTTAACAATTTGTCCTTGTTCATTCATTTTATTCTTAAACACCCACTTGGAGCCAATTACATTCTTATCTGCAGGTCTAGGAACAAGCTCCCAAGTATTGTTCTTCTCAATCTGATCCAATTCTTCATTCATTGAATTTAACCAATTTTCATCTTCACTGGCTTCATTGAAGTTCTTGGGTTCCACCATGGATATGAAGGCTATATTATGTGATTTCTTAGTGTCTTTGATTATCCTTTTCCTAGTTTGTACACCTTTGTCTTTCTCACCAATTATCTGACTTGCAGGATGATTCTTTTGAGTAATTATGGAGGAAGGATTTGATGTTGCCTACTGATTTGAGTTTTCCTGAGTATTTTCATCTTCATCTGACTCAGAGTCTTATTTTTCTAATTCTTGGACCTGTTCATGTTCAACTTCAACTATATCCTTCATTGTTGATTCAATATTTCTCACCTCTCTTACTGGGACTCCTTCATCAACCTTCAAATCAATGTAGTCAACTGATTTATGCATTATTTTATTAAAACATCTATATCCTTTACTATTGGTAGCATATCCTAGGAAGATGCCTTCATCAACCCTATCATCATACTTGCCAAGGTTTTCATTATTATTCTTTATGTAGCACTTACTTCCAAAGACTTTGAAGTGTTTGATTGAAGCAGGTATTCCATACCACAATTCATAAGGTGTCTTGTCATTATGTGGTATGAGGCGAGCTTTGTTAAGAATATGGATTGTTGTGTGTATTGCTTCTACCGAGTAATTTTGACCGATGTTCTTCTCATTCATCATTGACCTGGCCATTTGTTGAATTGTTCTGTTTTTCCTCTCAACTACTCCATTTTGTTGTGGGGTTTCTAGGATTAAGTATTCTCTCTTGATCCCATGTTTATCACAGATTTCCTTGAAATCACTCAACATAAATTATCCTCCTCTATCTGATCTTACTTCCTTTAATCTCTTGCCTATTTGATTCTTAGTTAAAGCCTTAAATATTTTAAATTTCTCAAATGATTCATCTTTTTCTTTGAGAAAAGGAACCCAAGTGAGTATGGAGTAATCATCAATAATCATCATAAAGTAGTTTTCCTTCCCTATGCCTCCCTGTCTTGATGGTCCACATAAATCCATATGAAATAATTGGAGTGGTTTCTTTGTTGACGTAAATCTCTTGGATTTAAACTATGTCCTGGTTAGCTTTCCTGCTTGGTATGGTTTACACACAGAGTGTTGTGGCTTTGATATTCTTGGAAGATCTTTTACTGCCTCAAGATTTTTGATCTTGATTAAGTGGTCAAATTTTATATGTCCAAGTTTCCTATGCCATAACAAACTTTCATCATGTTTTCTTATATAACACTCTTCTTTATCTTCTTTCAACACATATATATTATTTTCTATACTTATGCCTTTAGCCACCACTTGTCCTGAGTTTACATATTTTATTTTAAAATACTTGGAAGTGAACACCACTTCACATCCTCTGTCACACATTTGAGTTACACTGATAAATTTATGTTTCAACCCATCTACAAGCAGAACATCTTGCTATTTTCCTTTACTATTACTCAAACTGACCATCCCTTTACCCTTGATTTTACCTGGTTCATTATTTCCAAAGGTTACATTTCCTATTTTTTTTTTTACTTATAGACATAAACTTATCCTTGTCTCTAGTCATGTGCTTGGAACATCCACTGTCTATATACCAGGGGTATTTTTGTTTTTGAGATGAAAGTACTAGACCACAATTTTCATTGCCTTTCTTTTTCCATGTGCTGACATTTCTAGCTAAGGAATTTATCCTTGGATCTGCCTTGTACTTCTTTAGATGGCATTTTGCAGCTTTGTGGCTGAAGTTATGACAGTTATAACATTTGAGCTCATTGCTCAATAGGTCAAAGTGATTGGTGTTGCGTTGTCTACTCATTGGATTCTTAGTTCTATCTTGTAAATATTGCTTATTTCTTTTCCTCCTTAGTTGCATGTCTCTAAACTTAATTTGACAATTTGCAATCTTATGACCAAAATTAGAACAGTAAAACCAGTAACCATGGAAGAATTTTTTGTAACTAAAGGATGGCCTTATTCTTGGCATTTTTTTGTCCATCTTCTGATATCTTTGTTTTTTATCAGGGATCATCTTGTCTTTATTATTTTTTGGTCACATAGTACTCACATGGTCTGATTGTCTGCTGACTTGGAAATTGATCATTTTTACTAGATCTTTTCTTTCTGTCTATTTGCTGCTTGAACCACTTATATAACCTAAACCAATATTCGATAAGGGAGATATTTGTTTTCTCGTAATGCCATTTAGTTCTGTTAAGGCTTTAATGCTTAGAAGATTTTGGAGATACAATGCTTTAAACTTCTCCATCTCTTTTTTTGTTTTTACTACCTCTTCTTCCAAGGCTTCACATCTTGCCTTCTTTCCTGATAACTATTGCTTCAAAATTTCCTCTATTTTCTTTGTCTCTTCTAACTCCTCTTTTAGCAAGGCAAAGTCTTCATCGGGTTTTTTACCATTCTTTTCAAACTACATCAACAACTATTTTTTTTTTCTCTTCTTAAGTTTGAGTCTACCAATCTCTTCTAAAGCACTGATTAATTCACCTTCCATATTAACCACAACTTCTTCATCATTAACATCACTTCTTATGTATTTATTATCATAATCCTCTTTGGCCATAAGCATAAATTCATTAACCTTGTATTCATAGGAAGAGTCACTATCTGTGTCTTTTAAAGAGTCATCATTGTTTACACATAAAATTTTCTTTCTACAAAATCTCTTAGGTTTGTACTTCTTTTCACCTTCAGAATTCTAATCCTGCTTCTTGTGTGGACACTTAGATGCAAAGTGGCCTATCTTTCCATAGTTAAAACATTTGAAGGGAAATTTGTTGGTACTTGACTGATCCTTTATTTGGTCTTCTCACAAATTTTGCTTCAATTTCATCAAGCTAAGAATCCTCACTCTTATCTGCTTTAAATGATGCTTCTCTAGAGGTGGGTTTATCTTTACCTATCCTCATTTCATAGGAAGTCATAGTTCCTAGGATTTCGTCAATAGACAGATATTTTAGATCATTAGGTTCTTCTATAGCAGATACCTTTGGGTTGAACTTATCTGGCAGAGATCTCAAAATTTTTTGAACTAAAGAGACAACCTCAATTTTTTCACCAAGTCCTATCATTTCATTTACTAGTTCTTCAACTCTTAGAAATTACTTCCCAACAATTTATTCCTCTTTTATATTTAGTTGTTCAAAATGTAATCTGTAGGTTTGAAGCTTGGCATCCTTTACCTTCTCGTTACCTTCATAATTGCTAATGAGTTTGTCCTAGTTTTATTTGGCAGATTCTAAGTGCATAATTTTTACAAATTCTATTTTTGAAAGCCCACTCAGAATAGCATTCATATCCTTAGCGTTGAAGATAAATTCTAGCTTGTCATCCTTAGAATCTAGTACAACTGGCTTTACATAACCAGTCTCTATCACATCCTAGACATCTGCACCTAAAGCCATTATGTAGGTTCTCATCCTAACTTTCTAGAAGGAAATGCTTGTTCCATTGAACAAGGGGGCCTTAATGGTTGAATTCCCTTCATGTCTAGTCATGTTTAAGCTCTAGGATCTACCCTTAGATAAAAGGAACCATCTCTGATACCAATTTTTGGATAACTAAGAGGGGGGGTGAATTAGTTGTTACTGTGCTTAAACAATTATGCCCATTAAAACTCTTTACAGAACACTTAATGATGATCACAATAATGCAAATCAGTAAGAAATAGAATATTCAACATCAATCACACACATGAAATATACAGAGACAGATATTTCCCAAGGAAAACCATAAAGGGAAAAACCTCTTCTTCTTGATATGATAAGTAATATTTTTTTTTTGTACATTATCATCCTTATGAACACCAAATCCTTTTGAGGCTACCACCTCTATTTTACAAGCAACAACTTGTTGAGAGAACCAACTCTCTGATTTCTCTAGCACCCACTAGAAGGAAGCACCAACTCCCTAAGTGTTCTAGCACCAACTGGATTGAAGCACCAAATTCTAGTCACACAAGCACCAACCTGTATAATAGAGAACAATAGTTATCCCTTGCACCACCCTGGTTTTTTTGGATGAAACCAGAGGGAAGCTACAACTCCCTGTGTTCAACCACCTACTTGAAAATCTAAGGACAACAATTCTCCCTAGCACCTCCCTACCACCCTGAAATATAAATCTTTTCTTTATTAAATTTATCATAGTGATACAACATTTATCAATGCCTTACCAGTCTCATGATTGTTCTGCTACACTGCTCTGCTTTTCCCACATTAGTGTCTTCCTGCTCGCCTACCATACGCTTTCTCTGTTGCCGCATTTTATTCTCTATGCGCCATACACATACTCTACACTATTCCTCCGCATGCTCTTTTCTGCACCACTGTTATTCCCTTTAGGTTGTTCATTACATCTCTTCCTGCCCATACCATAGATAATGACCCATTCACTTTATCTTCTTTGTTATACATATCTATGTCATGCTGAGTCCTATGTATGATCATCATTCGAAATCTTCGTCTTCTCTATCATTACCAAATCTCTTCATCATCAGTGGGCATTCTCTTGAGATTCCTTGGCTTCTCTGGAAGTTGCAACTCTTCAGCTTCTCTGCCACTTACAACCAATCGTCTTTGGACTCTTTGGCTTCTAAGACACTTCCTTCACATGACCACTGGTTGTGACCAAACCCTATTCAGAAGGAGCTTCCCGATCTCGGTTTGGTGAGGGCTAGCTCCATTTATCGATATGACCTTCGGCGATAAAATTCATGTGACCATGCGATTATGGGAGCATCCATAGGTAGTTTGAGGGAAACCTGCTTTTCTCCTTGCAATTCACTATGAGCCTCCACGCGTCCTTTTCCCAAAACCATGGTTTTGATTCTAGCCTGCTCAAGAAAAATTAAGACCCAAGCATGTTCTAGCCCCCTGTTCCTCAATCAACGGTCACAGCTTGTTGACTTATCCTCCCTTCCTTCCTCTGTCCATGCGTGATCCTTAGTCTCAACGACCAAGTGACATGTGGCCCTCCAAACCAACGGACGAGATCGATTTTTCCTTTCGAGCTTTGGGAGTCTCAATTCTCAAACTCTGCTTGCCTTCATATCATTTCAGCCAGAGTCCATGATCTAACGATGCATGGTCTTCTTGAATCAATGGTCACAATCCCTTCTGGTATTCGAGGTTCAAAAATCTCAACTTTCCAACCTTTCAACCTTCCTTTGCTTTTTCCCAGAGATGAAAATCCACTGACGTGTGTCCCTTTCAGATTAACGGTCATGAGTGACATCGAAACATTGTCCTTTGGGATTTAAAGCCTTTATAATATTTCAAATATTCTAAAGAATACTTCTCCGAAGTAGATCAGATGGTTGATCTATTTTTTTAACGATGAACGATTCTCATTCACTTAGGAACTTCAGTGTTCCGAACTTTCAACCTATGCAGTCTTTTGACCATTTGAATATCTTTCGCTGAAGTAGATCGGACGATCAGATTTTATTTGCACGATGAATGGTTCTTGTTCACTTCGTTACTTCGGTTATTTTACTTATGCTATCCTTCTACTTCATTTAGATCAATGGTTGAGAATGCACTCGAAGTGATCTTCATATCTGACGACTCACGTCCACTTTGGGACTCTGGCATTCGAGACTTCGGGACTTCGGGCAAGTGCTGGTGGTAAAACTCCTGAAGTAAAACTCCCAGAGTGACGCCACTTGATGATGTGTCTTGAACCTAGTAGTTTCCACGTATCACTCGAATTTGTGATTTTCACATACATGAACTGTCGAATCAGCTTGACACTTTTCATTGTTTGATTGTGCCACATGTCCTTATTGACATAGTATTGCTGACGTGGATCCTCATCAACTACGGGACTTGTTCTTCTTTTGGATCTAACGACCCAGATTAATTCTCGATCCAACAGTCGAGATATCCTCTTCACAAACTCGAACTTCACAAGTTCCTGCAACTCTTCCTTTGACTTTCCTGATTTGCGAGTCAACGAAATGTTGATCTCCCGCCACATGTCCTCTGGATCCAACGACTCATATCTCATTGGGAATTTTCATTTTGTGGAGTTGGAGGACTACTCACCTCCCTTCTTCTGACTCCCTATTTTCTGAAACCCACTCCAGATCGATGGCCTACAACCTTCTATGATCCAACAACTACGATGAAATCATGAACTCAGACTTTGCGAATTCGCACTTCTCCTATCTTTGATTTCTCGATCTGCAACGTTGATCTCTCGCCACGTGTCCTGCCTCAACAGACGGTTAGGATTCCTTTGTAGCTTTGGAGTGTTAAATGACTCCTGTTCGTATCCTCGTTGTAGCTCCACTGGATCTAACAGTTGCTAGTCCTTCGCACTCCGATCTGATAGCTAAGGTATAATCTCCTCCTCTGCATGCTCCTCCTGTCTGGACTCTAATATGATGGCCTAGTTCATTCACAGTGATCGATCCAATGGTCACTGTCTGTCCTCCTCCTGAGCTTTTGATTTCTCAAATCTCTAATTTTCAAAGGCCACGATCTTTGATCCTTCTACGAGACTTGATGTATGGGATATCATCTACGTGTCTCAGAATGCTATCTCTCTTGAGCTTCTTGAGATTTCTCTTCTGCGTCTTCCCAAAAGACTTCTAGTGCTCGCCTGGCACATTCTTCCTGTAATCATGCCATCATTGTTGTTGATCTTGCCATCAATGACAAGCACACTCTTCCTGTAAACATGCCAACATAAAGAACACGTATCTAAGTGAATAACATCTGTGCCCTGCGAGTTCATTAATTATTTCATCTACAAAGGGGGTGGGGAATGGATATGTTATTGTCAATTTATTAAGCCCTCTGAAATAGACACAAGTTCATAATTTCCTGGGCTCTTTCCTTTTCAGTTGCACTACCATAGGACTTTCCCATTCTTCTTTGTCAATTGGGTAAATGATGCTTGTTGCTAGAATTCATTCAATATATTTTTTGACTATGGGATTATATTTGTGGGATAACTTGTATGGCCATTTTTTAATCGTTTTTTTCCCTCGAATGAGTTAAATCTTCAGTTCTCCCATTTTTAATACAATTCCTTTTAAATATTTGTATTCCCGGGAAAATACATATTGATATTCTTTTAGCAGATCTACTATGTCGGATGTATATTTTTCATGTCCCAGTAGTCACCTACTCGTACAATTTTTGGTCGATCATCCTTTGATATGTTGAATTCTTTAGTCTTGATTTTGACATTCATCCACTATGGTGGTTTTTCTTCATTAAGTTGTTGTTCCCCCTCTTCGATTCTACTAAAGTTTTTGGGTTGTTCGTGATCTTCCTTTTCTTCCTTAGTTATACTTAGTACTGATTTTATATTGTTTTGTAGTGAAAGGCGATCGTTTTTCCATCTGAATCTCTGGCTTGGACAACTTATATTCTTCATTTTGATTCTTCGATATATTTTAATTTCCTTATGTTCTTTCGAAATGAGGTTGCAAGTTGAAGTCGATCTGAGATCGACCGCCATCTTCCCTTTTTCTCTGTGTAGCTGGAGTCGGTTTTTTGAGGAAAATTTTAATCTCATGTGTTTCTTCTCTTAGATTTTCCTCTTCTAGGGTGAATTTGAAGTCTTCAATAAATTTTTCTATGATGTCAAGCCAATTTAACGTGTGGCCACACGATTATTTTATCTTGTACCGTTTACTTGGTATTTCATCTAACGTGCTTCGAATCATATGGGGCCATACCCATTCATCTTTGTATCTGATTCTACACCATTCCTTCTCACAATTGTGAATATGTTCAACTAAATCATACTTGATTTTAAAAAATGGGAATGTCAACATCTTTGGTTAGATTCTTTTTCCTGAGGTGTTCTATGAAGCATGCCGATATGGTTGTCCATGTTTGAATTCTAGGGGAATTTGTTTCCCACCATCTTGTATCCTTACTTGTGAAGGTTTCTACTATGATTTGAGTTTTTCCTGGATGGCCAACAGATTTGGAAACTTCTTTGACATGTGTTCAAGGTGCATTCCATTCATGATATCGTAAATGTTTTCTTGTTATGTTGTCGGTCAAAATAAGGGTGGGATTCTATTGATGTTTCTTTTCATAGACTATAGGTATTTCTTAGATCAAAAAGCATGTCCTTGGGTGTTTTTTAGGAATAACCTCAATGGACCATCAATCCTTTGCATGTACTTCATAGTTTTCTAATTACTAGTTATACAACGCTGTGTCTGAATTATGCTTGACTGACATATGAGATTCTCTTAAAATTTCTCCTTTTGCATTTGGTTCAACATAATCCTTTTTGTCATTGACTATTTCATAAAGGCACTGAGATTATTGATCCTCATCCCATGATTCAGTCCAGGGTTTTCCTTATTTTAGGTCTAGAGGGATGATTATTTTTCTTTTGCTTCCTTTTAATTTGATTCTATCTTTTTCAAGGGACATAGTCGCTTTCATTTTCTGACCCCATGGCCGATCGAAAAGTGTTGTGTATGATGGAATGCCCTCGACTAGGTAAATTAATTCAAAGTCGACTTGAGTCGGTATACCTATAATTTGAGTTTCACCCTTTCTAAGTATATCAATGGGTTCTATCAGTCTTTGATTTTCCATCTTGAGGTAATTCAAAGTTGGTGTTAATGAGGGTCTACCCATTCTTATCCATGTTTCTAGAGGTAAGGTATTGAATTGATATCTGAAATTGACAACTACTTGTTTGATTAGTATTTCATTGATTTCCAGATCAAATTGTGGGTCATAATCTTTGTGTTGAAGAGAGAGATTCCTGACATCCTTGGAAGGTCTTTGTCCTTATTTATATACTCTTAATATATTAAGAAAATATAGCAATCAACTGACTGCCATTTTTTCCTTTAACAATTGTAGGTATTCTTGTATAGTATCGTTGTTTTTTCTTCCTTTATTTTGCTTGACTTGGTTAGAATCCTTGAAGAATCTAATGGCTTCCCTGATAAGTTTTTCTTCTTTATTCAGATTTGGAAAGAGGCTATCCTTCCCTCTCATAGTCTTGTGAAGGGGTATTGATAATATCTCTCCCAGTGCTAGATCTTGTGATGATATTTAAGTTTTTCGAATTGAGTACTTCTTCTTTTGATACTGCATGTAGAATATTGAGGATTTTTCTATTCATAATCTTGTCAAGTAAGATTGGGAAATATTCCAATGAATGATCATCGACACTACATATATTACAAAATTTTGGGTCGATTTGATCTTCTATCAGACAGTTTGGGATAATATGGTCATCCTTCCAACAATTGTAACAATAGTGTTGTCCCTGACCCCGACCACAACCTCCAAATTGACCTTGGCCGCCAAGTCCTCATCCTCGACCAGAGTAATCATTTCTTAGACTATGATTATTATTTTGGTCAGTATATTCTATATGACACATTGTTTGTGAATTGGCCCAATTTCGTGCATTTAAATAACATTATGATGTTTTGTGACTCTGAGTTTCACAAATATGACAGCAATCAATGTTCTTTAACTTGTGTGGACAATCCTACATAGCATGGTTGGTTAATTCTCTGCATATATTACAATATGTTTGAGCTTGTACTTTGTGAGCATCTGATGTTATTGGTAGATGATTGGTGAGGTTACAAGTATATTTTGTGTGTCCTTCTTCACATCACGTATTACACCATAATTCATTTTTCTTATCCATATATTTTGTATGGTTTGTTGTAAATGCTCTATTTTTTCTTCTAGTCTTTCAGCCAACATGGAGGTCAATGGACCATCATCGTCCAACTCAACGTGATTTTCTTTGTGTAATGGATATTTATGAGTAGTTATTTCATACAATTGTAATGGTGAACGAATTATTTCATAGAAGGACCACTACGTACCATTCGACTAAGAAACCCTGATCAATCGTGGTTGGTATTTGGATCAACAAATATTTGAATCTTTTGTCATATTATCAGACCGACTCACTAGGTATTTGTGTTATTTCTTTCACTTTTTGAGAAGCCAAGTGTGTGACATATTGGACTTGAAAGAATGTTAGGAAACTATTTTTTATTTTTTATTTTGAGCAAGTCTATTTTTTGTGAAATTCATAAACCTTGTTAAAACACAATGTCGAAGGGAAACACCAAATTATGCCATCTACTTATCTTCGTTTGTTATGTGTGCAACATCCTATAATTTCTCACACACAAACCAATGTATTTTTGGGTCCTCATCTCCCTCATAGGTGGGGATGCGGTTAAATCCCATTTTTATTTTCTTAGGGGTAATCATTTTTTATGGTGTTTGGGTTACCACACTTTTCGACTGAGTTTTCGAGTCTTCGTTTATTTTTTCTCATGTCGCCTCTACTGTTGGTTGGTCTTCTACCGAATGGTACTCAAGAAATAATTTATTCTTGTTAAATAGGGAAAGTATTTCTTTAGTCTCAGAAATTTGGTCTTTGTACTTAACTAAACATCACTCCAATGGTTGTGTTGGTTGACAAATCTAATTTATTAAATTAATTTCTTCTCTTGATACTAGATTTGGCAGGGGGCCAAGTCAAGAAGATCCTTGATTTGGATGAGCATGTTTTCGGTTTCATTTCTTCCTGGATCAATGATGAGTGCATCTCCTATATTTCCATGCTCGTTATTTCTATATCATGATTTTATGAAATGGTTGTCAATATGAAGTATTTACTAAAGGGACTCTTTTATTCATGGGCTATTTTTCAGAGTAGGGGAAGAGTGTATCATTGGGCATGACTCTTCATAATCCATGATTTCATGTTGGTATTCAGTTTGATAGGAATTCATTCTAGCCTCTATCAATTGTTCATCACTTCTCCTGTTGGGGGTCGTCGCGGTTGGTCACTAAGAGCTAATCACTCACAGTTGTACCTGCCTCAAGAAGGTATACTGGTCCATGGCTCAACCTTGGAGGGATATTTGTTAGTGCCAGTTCTCGTCAATTTATTTCTGAATCAGATTGCTCACACACTCTATCAGAATATACCAAAGGTTACAAATCTCTTCTCTTTATTTTTTCCTTTTATCTCGTTCCAATTTCTAGATGTCAGTGGCTTGATTATGTGCTTGTTTTCCTCTCATCGACATTTATACTTCAATAATCACCCTTATTGGTATTATTTTCTTGTGACATCTCATAACTTCGACCGACCCCCATCGCTGACCCGACTTGAAGTTGGTGGTGATGGCCATGTTCATTTTCTTAGGAAGTAGTCCTAGATTTGTCATCTATCCTTGCACCTTATGTCAAGAAATCCTTCCCACTCTTTATATCTTTATTTAAAGTTGTTATTTTGTAATGGTGTTCCAAGTTGCGGTTGGCATTCAATAATGTCGTCAACTCCCTTGTCAAGAAGGAATTTGTGAAGCAGTGTTAGAACAATACACAAGACTTCTTTGTGCAAGTTGGTGTGAAAATTTTATTTTATTTTATTGAGAGATTTCAATCTTTGATGGCTTGTTCTGATATAAAATGTTTGACAATTCTCTTGAACGAGTCGTGCAGAGGCCTAATTTTTCGTCGGCTATTAAATTACGTATTACCTAGTTTGTTTACTCAAACAAGGATTCTAGGATGGCTTCTAGGAATATTTCGTGAGTCTTTGATAAGAATCATGATCATGATTCTGCTAATGAAATATTGTTTCACCATGCATAGTTCTTGATGTAATTCTCAATTTTTCACTCCCACCATTCATGTATGTCTTGTAGAGTTAGCATTTATGTAAACTTTTTCATGCCCATGTCCAGAACTATCGGCAATGGAACCAATGTTGCAAAATAGGGTAATGTAAGAGAGAGGGAGTTACCATGCTCACATATATGTGAGCCTGCTCACATATATGTGAGCCTGCTCACATATATGTGAGCCATTTCTTAGGAAAACATAGAATACATACATGTAGACATAGGTGAATACATGCATAAGTATTGGGTGCCCAAAGAACAACAATTTATTATATTNTGAGCCTGCTCACATATATGTGAGCCTGCTCACATATATGTGAGCCTGCTCACATATATGTGAGCCTGCTCACATATATGTGAGCCATTTCTTAGGAAAACATAGAATACATACATGTAGACATAGGTGAATACATGCATAAGTATTGGGTGCCCAAAGAACAACAATTTATTATATTATATATCAATACAACACAATAGGTTACATTTTGTTTTCATAGAGATTGTTTATTTATACTTCTATATCTAGTTACCAGGCAGTTGCAACTATATAATTGTCTATGTCAATTGATTAATAGATACCTCCATCGACTTATACTTTCGACTTCAACGGTCGACTGACTAGTTCTTAGTAGTCCATCACGTCTATTCGACAAAGTTGACTAGCCCCTACAACAACATGGAAAGAATTACACATCTCCCTCATACTGGGCTATAGAAAGCCCATTTTAGAGCAATGATAATAATTGTCTTTAAAGGTGTTGGTTACGCTGGTAAGTATTCAAGGAAGAGTGGAAGAATGCATCTAGAGATTGGGTCAACTTGAATGGCACTAGTGAAACTATTTTGAGAGTAGTAAATTTATATATGCACTTTTAATAATCAAAATTGATGACACAAATTAGTGAAATTGACGATGCTATTGAGATGGGTCTCAGAAAGTGATATGGATCTATTATATGTGGGGCTAATTGTATTACTATTATAATTATTAGGTGTTGATTAAGATCGCATGAATAAAGGAAGTGATGTGTCTCTTGAATGTTGTAGGAACATATCCAACATTTATCAAATAATGTGCATGAGTTTGTATAAAGAAAGTAGTCATATGGTTTGATAGATTCTAAAATTAAGGACTTCTCATCACTTAAAAATTAATGACAAACATATTTGATGATGATAAAAAAATAAAACATCTTCAAAAAAATCATTAAAATATTGAAAAAAATATTTTCAATAAATAATAAATAAAGCAATAAAAATATGATGATTATATTTTTGAAATACATAAGTTATAAATATTATTTTTATATCGGATATAATGGCTTAATTCAATTTCAAATGGATGGATAGAGTTTTAGTTAAATTAAAATGAAATTAAACCATAAAATCAATAACTTTTTTATTTTTATTTATTGCACTGGGGAAATTGGTAACACGCGGTTCTCGTACTTGCATGATACGGGGTCAATCCCCGTGGGCTACCACTATAACCCCAGGTGCAACCAACTAGTCCGCAAAAATGGCGCACAAGTAAATTGGGGTAAAAATCGAACATGAGACTTTATTTACAAATTTCCTTCCATTTATACGACACTTGCCAATCCGTCTACACCCTTGCAAACTACCATAAAATCAATATTATTAAAGATATAATATTGAATTTAATAATATATAAAAAATAAAATAAAAAAATAATCATATTAATATTTTATGTTGAATAAAGATCTATATTGTAAAATTTTATAAATAATATTTTATTTAATTATGTTTTATTTCATCGTGTAGCTATCATTATTTAAATCAGTTACATATTCAATATATCAATGAATTTCTAATTTTTACCTTTTAACATCTTTTTATTGGTTAAGTTACAAAGTATTCTCTTTTGAGAAATATTTTTGAGAAATATAAAGAAGTTTGTAAGTTTGTTTAAGGGTTTATAGATTATTTAGATGATTATGACTTAGTGGTAAATTTAATTTAATAAATTGTTCAAATGTTCAAAAAGTTTATAAATAATGGAAAAAATTAGCTTTTAATTTTTTTTTATTGTAAAAATTAATATATAAAGATAGAATTATCCTAGGATTGTAAGTTGGTGATTTATACATAAGTATAAGATTTATCATATCACATGCACTAAGCATTTCCCATCTCCTGCATTAAATTCCTCCAATTAGACTACCTAACTTGGTCCATAATTGATTTTGTGAGAAATTGAATTTAAAGAATGTTCAAAAAGTTTATAAATAAGGGAAAACATTAACTTTAAAAAAAAAAATTATTGTAGAAATTAATATATAAAGGTACAATTATCTTAAAATTGCAAGTTGGTGATTTATGCATAATTATAAGATTTATCATATCACATGCACTAAACATTTCCTAGCTCCTGCATTAAATTCTACCCTACTTGGTCCATAATTGATTTTGTGATTAGACTACCCAACTTGGTCCATAATTGATTTTGTGAGGTTTAAGGAGTAACACTTTCTTTTAAGTTCCAAAGGGAAGAACCCCTATGCATCACACTATTGATAAAGGCCATCTAATCATAGGAGAAATACGCATTTAAT
>JASDQU010815320.1:1092-11956 GCA_032191745.1 Picea mariana
AATTTGTGGCATGCTTTGAGGCCACGGTTCATGGATTGTGGTTGCGAAATTTTATCTCAGGACTTGGGGTTGTCGACTCTATTGCCAAGCCGCTGAGGATTTATTGTGATAATGACGTAGCTGTATTCTTCTCTAAGAACGACATGTATTCTAATGGTGCTAAACAAATGGAACTGAAATACTTTGCCGTAAAAGAAGAAGTTCAGAAACAACGAGTGTCAATTGAACACATAAGCACACTGCTTATGGTTGCAGATCCATTGACGAAAGGATTGTCACCAAAGACATTTAAGGAACATACTAACAGAATGGGAATTGAACGTAGCACATAACAATTGCTACTTTTATGAAATGGATCACATAATGATGTTTGTCTTATTTTGACACTTTGATATCTTAATAAAGGTGTTTCTGTTTGATAAATCCTGTTTTAAATGTGTACGTACATGTATGAGAATAAATGCATAATGACAGGAATAGTCTCTGACAAGGGACATTATTGTTGGACCTTATGAAATCTCTCCTTGTTTACAGACTAATTTGAACAAGTTACTAATGTTGTGGTGCATGAAAGGGACTATGTCGTCTTATTGACATGGAACCGTCACGACTTGCATTACTAAGTTGTTTAATTATAGTATTATGATGACCAAACTGAAAACCAAGACAAATATGACTTATGGCGCACCTAATGTCTACTCTGTTAAACTCTAACATTAAGTTATCATATGTGCCAAGTGGGAGAATGTAAGACTAATTTCCTAAATGACCCATATGAAGAAACAATTACGAAAACTGTCGCCTTGGTAACGGAATGGTCGAATCTCCTACTCTGATGGACAGGTGGAGCATAAACGTCTTGGGGAAACCGATCCTCTCTCTGCCTATAAAAGAACCTTCAAGAATACCCATCAAAATTGATCTGAAGGCGTATGGCAGCAGGGTAAGAGAGAGAAACTCGGTTTTCAGTCTGTGCATAGGGTTTCTGTGCGAGAGGGCTTGTTATCTCGCTGCTGGTTTCAAAGGAGGGTTTCTGTTCAACAGAGCTCGCTGTAAGAGGAACAGAAGATTCCGAAATAGCAAATGGATCCAGGTATAATTCATTTAAATTCCGCTGTATTAAGAGAATCTACTAACATTTAATTCATATATTTGCATAAATCCTATATTTATGAGGAAATATGAATGATTATCTGGGGGATTTTTTACTGTCACTATCAAATCAGTTTTCTTAACAGCTTTCCAAAAATGGATGGTGTCATGTTTCTGGAATAATTTTAATGTCCATGATGAGTAAATAACAATGAATGAATGTTCTTCCAGTTTCACTTATTCTTGTTTAAAATCACATAAACCAATTAAAAATAAAAGTACCTTGATAGTAAATAATAGTGAATGAATTTTCAAAATAATGTTATATATTTTATCTTCTAGATCAGAGAAGCCATGTTTTCATATAGAAAAAGTGGAACACCATTTGAATAATTACAAAGATAAGAAGCAAAAGTAACACTATATAAATGATTACAAAAATAAAAAAATATATATAAAAATAAGAATTATAAAAATAAGTGTAAAAGTGTATGTAGATTTTTTTTTTATCTTTTTTAATCATTATATTAATTGAAGTTATCAGTTTTGATTATTTTGATTATGTTTATTAAAGTTAATACTTTTTTAAAAGTGATTTTATTGATATAATAAGTATTATATATTTGAGATATAAAATAAAAGTTTAAGTGGATTATGATACGTTTCAATTTTTTTAATTATTAAGTTTATTAAAGTCTTATCTTTTAATCATCATGATTATTTTAATTGAAGTTTTTATTTTCCAAAAGTGATTTTATTGATATAATAATTGTTATATATTGGAGATAAAAAAATATAAACATAAAAAGTAAAAGCTTTTGTGGATTATGATATGTTTTAATTTTTTTTAATAATTATATTAATTGAATTTATCACTTGACATCACCACTTTTTAAAGGCATTGTCTAACTATATTACATTTTGGCTATTTTCCCTTGAATCAGGTGATATAAATCTGGATTAATTCACAATTTTTTATTTTTTAATTGTAATTTTGAAGATCCAACAATTTCTTCATATTTCTGGTAAAACAAAACATAAAAAATCATCAAAAAGAACCAAAACCTAGAGTGTTTATACTATGATTTTTTTTTCTAAAAGTGATTTTATTTTAATATAATAATTATTATATATTGAAGATGAAAGAAATAAGAAGTAAGACTTTTATATTGATTTTCCGTTCTTTTAATAATTAAGTTAATTAGATTAATTGAATTCATCATTTTTAATTATTATAGTGATTTTATTAATATAATAATTATTATATATTAAAAATTAATTATATCAACCAAGTTTATATATATGTTTTTGAAACCATTCAAACTAACAGAAATATTAAAAGTAGAAATATCCCACTTAAGACCACTTTTTCAAAACCATGTGTGATATGGAACACTAGAGAGAAATGGAAACACAGTGCTAAAAGGCATGCAGAAAAAGATTTATGGATAGAAATAGATGAGTCAAAACATTTCTAGTTCTAGCATTAAAACTAGTTTAAGTGCCAACAACTCACTATAATTATTTATCCCATGTCCAACACGTCCTTTGAAAGATATGTTGTGAAGCATTGATAGGTGGACTATTCCTCCAACATCATCCCTTGTATGGATCTACAGTGAGGCACCATCAAAGTAAGTCCAGGGTATATCCTAATTGAGATCGACTTATTTAGATTGATGTACAACCTTCTTATCATAAATTTGGGGAAAGACATATAAAATGTTTAGTTCTTGTACAACACATTTCAAAGGTAGTGTTTCTTTATCCTAAAACAATTTTAGGTTTTGGGCCAATGATTTTCCCAAGCAATATTTATTGGAAGTGTTCTAAACTTTCTATTTTCCTTATTTGAGCTCCATCTCCTTAAATTCCCCTCAATGGTGTTGCCTACCTTGGCATTTTTAAAACCAATCATACCTTCCACCCCTATCCAAACCTATTTTGTAAAAAGGAAAGACACAAATATGTGAGAATTTATTTCTTCATCTAACAACTCCAACCAGGTCCCACAAAGTTCGTCTTTTACAAAATGTCCTAAGTGGGATATTTGTTATTTAGAATCAACCATATTTGTGACAATTTTTTGAGGTTAGTAAAACATTATATCTTATGTAATTTTTTTTAGATTCCTTACAAATTCTCTTAGCTAGAGTATAAGCTCAAAGCTCGGATTATGGAGTTGAAATCTAAAACATGTTTTGATTGATCACTGTGTGTACCTCATAAAAATCCATTTTTATCTTAGTAGTAACTCGTTTCAAACCCACACTACATTGTGTTAGTGTGAATTCTCATAGATTTTGTTTACAAGATATCTCAACTTGAAGTACGAAACAATTAAGGAGGTAAATTGAAATCAATGTATCTTCTATATAATGTTATGAATATACAAATACACATTTCATCTATTCACATTATATTCACCCCATAGTATTGATATAACATGATAGAATCAACCCAAATTTAGATCCCGTAAACAATCCTAAAAGACCAAAATAAGTATATGTAGTAAAGAAAAGTCTCCCAAAAGTTAAAAAAATAAAAACAAAGGAAGTTGTTAAAAAATTATAAAAATAAGCTTTCAATAGTCCAAAAATTTCAAAGTCTTTGAAAGAAAGAATGAAGTAAGCTCACATAATAGTTAATGTGGGATTTAGTCTCCATGTGACTATTAGTTCAAATATCTTTGTGACACCTCAATGCTTCTCAAAATCATATACAAATAATTGAAATACTTTATTCCTTAAATGCACACATCATTTTGATGTATAATGCTTCTCAATTTGATAAAAATTTGATGAAAATAAACAAACATTTCAATTCATTATATATATATATATATATATATATATATATATTCAACATGGTTTCAACTGTAAATTTTTTACAAAATGGTTCAATGTGCCCAATATACAAAACAACGATAAGTTTCCAAACATGAAAAAGTGTCATATGGTGCCATAGATACAAAATGACAGTATTTAGTCACTCATTGACCACTTCCACCCTCACCACTGTCAAGGGCATTCATAACTCGATATTTCTTCTCTTACTTGAACAAACACCTTGAGTGGTTTTGCATGTGGGCATGGTTTGTCGGTTTGGAGACTACACAAAAAAAACAACACTCTTATAAGTTTTTTTCCACAATGAATTAATAGGCTTACAAAGTGATACTTTGTAATTCAAGCTAAGACAAATTACCATAGATGATACTTATAATTGTGAGGGTGTTACCCTTCTCTATGACTCTAATCTCTCAACAATGCCACCGTACAATAGTTAAAATAATCAAAGTATGAAATTTAAAAAAAAAAATCCATAAAATCAATTCCATTAATGATACATAAAAGATTATCAACAAATGATCTCATCGTGAATAAATTGGGCAATGGTGGAGATTCGCTAGTAGGTGGAAAACTTGGTTGTACATCCTGCTCCGATGCAACATCTATTGTGGTAGCCTCAGTGGATAGCACAATTTTGTCTACAACATAGATGACTGGTGGGTTGTGTATGGGTGCAACCGTTGTGGATGCATCAAATGAAAAAGGTAGTGGGGGTGGGTGGCATTCAAGTGCATCCACTGTGCATGGATGTGATCGAAAAGGTGGTGGGGGTGGGTGGCCTATGGGTGCAACCACTATGGATGGATGGGATAGAAAATATGGTGGGGGTGAGCGGAAATAAACCACCACGAGTTGTATGAGGGATGGTAAAACCCTTAGGATGGAAAGACACATTCCAAAAGTTGAGATAAGGTGTCCAAGGACTCGAGTAGCCCTATAGCCGGACAAAATTGATGGGTGGAATGTTGGTAGTGGTGGTGAATAAAAGTGTGGTGGTACAGATGACCCAATGGTGGATGAAGCAACCTGCATACATATTTTTGATATTTTTATTAGTACCAAAATGTAATATTCAAGAAAAAAAATACAACAAATTCCACATTTAAACAAGGGTAGCACTGCATGTACTGCCTCCTAAAACTTTACTTTTTAGTGTCTCACGGCTTATATAAATAATATTCAGACATTTGTTTAGTCATTCGAAAAGATTCAGACATTTCTTATGTCATTCGAAAAGAATGCAGATCTGTACTTCCCATGATCTTTATAATAATTAAAAAAGTAAAAACATCTTAATGTTTCTTATATTTTAAAATATGACTTAAAAGTTAAAAATTACTATATACAAATTTCTATAAAATTATACTAAAAGATTAAAAAATGTTAATAAATGTAAAATTATTGAAATTGAAAGATTAAAAAAAATATTAATAAATGTAAAATTATTGAAATTAAAAAAATATTAAGAAATGTAAAATTATTGAAATTTTAATAAGTGTAAAAAAGTTGAAATTTAAAATTTAAATTTTTACCTCATTTGAAAAAACAATACAATATTAGATTTTAACATATATTATAATACAATATTGCATTATATTGCATTACTCTAGGTTAAACCTTTTACAATATTATATTTTAGTATATAAATAAAATAACGGCACCTATACTTGTCAAGTAAATGCTAGTTTCGAGTTTTCTTTACCTTGGAATTGTAGTCAAAATGTAGACCAGGTGATGGATCTTTCGGACGCACCTTTATCTCTATCTCCATCTGCTCTAGATTTGACAGTTTGTGGGGAGGTTTGAGTTTTTTTGTGGTCTTGTCTTTTCTCATTAATTTAAGGTTTCGAAATACGTGAAGGCTGCAATAACATTATCAAGTTATTGACCAATGGAAAGTTAAAAAAATATTTTTTTTTTTTTTAAATATATATTTTTAATTGTTATGTTGAACATTTAAATTGATATAAATTTTTCAAGTCAACACAAAGCTAATATGAAAGTCAATGCTAACTCATTGCTATATACAATAAGGTGAAAATAGTACTTTACATTAAATATAACAAGGATAATAAAATGAAAGTGGTACTTAACATTAAATATATAAAATATTAAATTTGTAAGTAAATATGTACATGAAAAATATAATTGAAATTAAATATATAATATCAAATTTGTAAATGTAGTAAGTATATATATGTGAGCAATGCAATTTTCATCAATCACTTTAATTTCATATTACAATTATACAAAGAGAATTGAAACAACAAAAATTTTAATATAAACAAATTGACAAAACTAAATTAATACAATATATGTCTTGTAAACTATCTTTATTTCGTAATTATTATGTATTTAAAATTATTCACAACATACAAACATTATATATTTATAAATCATCAATATTATAGATAAACATAATATATATCTTGTAAACTATCTTTATTTCGTAATTATTATGTATTTAAAATTATTCACAACATACAAACATTATATATTTATAAATCATCAATATTATAGATAAACATAATTGGAAAAAATATTAAAAAACTAAAATCTAATATAAAATATATCACTATATCAGAACAATTAAAGTTAAAAATACCCTATATCGAAACTATTAAAAAAAAAAAAAAAAACAGCTCTCATAACAATCTAAAAAGTTACACTAAATATTAACCCAAAAATATTTCCATTTAGAAGATCAACTGCCGAAGTTATACCACCACCGAAAGTAAATTATCACATATGTGAAATGAAAATGATAATCATTTCAAGACAAACCTTATGAACCACATTGAAAAAAAACCCAAATGAGAAAGACATTATTGAAGTCTGAACTTTGCCGGGTCAAAATCAAAATCTACGTCATCTCAATAAAATTAAAAAAATCTTTGCTGGATTTGGCTAACCATGACCACACAAGATAGGACAATTTAATGGACACCAAACGCAAATGGAAAGCTTTCTAGTTAAAATATATAATTAGAAGAATAGCAACTGAAATCTAGAGCACGTTTGTGGGGAGGTTTGAGTTTTTTTGTGGTCTTGTCTTTTCTTATTAATTTAAGGTTTCTAAATACGTGAAGGCTGCAAATAACACTATCAAATTATTGATCAATAAAAAGTTAAAAAATACTATTTTTGTTTTAAAAAAATTTTTTTTTTTTTAATTGTTATGTTGAACATTTAAATTGATATAAATTTTTCAAGTCAACACAAAACTAATATGAAAGTCAATGCTAACTCATTGCTATATACGACCTTCCTTCCGCATTACAATAAGACATAACTCAAGACATAATATCTATGAAGGTGGTGACTTGTCCATTCTAAGTTGAGAGAATATCTCAACAGCACCAACATGCATAAATATTATATATCTTTTGATCTTTATCTCCATAATATTAAATGTGTTTATTAAAAAATATAAACTATTTTAGTGATTAAAGATTTTAGTAATGGTCCTTTTATTTTGATTTATAAAAATATTATACATCTGTTAATCTTTAGCTCTACAATATTTAATGTGTTTATATATAAATATAAAGTAGAATAAAATATTTTAGTAGTGCTCTTTTCATTTTGATTTATAAAAATATTATATATCTGTTGATCTTTATCTCTACAATATTTAATGTGTTTATATATAAATATAAAGTAGAATAAAATATTTAATTCAGCCAACATTCAAACTGCCTTTCTACAACAATGTGGTAACATGAACTTATATTTTTGAACGAGAAGAATTTACCTTGTTTCTGCAAAGAATAATCTTTCATTCTTTTTGATAAATAAGAATGACTAGTACACTGGACACCATCGTTCGAAGTTTGCACGAACAACTAGTACTGCTTTGTCGATTGGCATTGCGAAGCTCAAGAAGAAGAGTACAATTGAAGCAGTCCACAATTAAACAATCCAACAACAGAAAAAGCAGGCGACCAATAAAAACATTTAATGGAAAAGACATCGAATAACTTCACGCCAGACTTAATAGCCGTGCCATACCTCGAATACTTTGTTCCCCACTGCTTTTTCCACATCTATGGTACAGTCCATTACAGTACATATTCTTTGGGCCCAATGGGTTAATTACACACAACACTATTCAATCTACCCCGTCCACTCATACTCAAACTATAGATTCAATATATATGATTATCATATTTCATATGGAGATTACCAATAAGTTTTCTTACACGCAGAGAGAGAAAGAAAAGGTCCCGTGAGACAGTGCGACAATAATCGTCAGTGAGATTTGGAGATTATAATCTTATCATCTCACGCACATTTTCAACGATGTTGGACTCACCGAATCAGTGGGTGTATCGAAATCTGTGCGCAAGTGGATGTGCAGTTGATTACCGTTCATGGGCTAAGAA
Source organism: Picea mariana (assembly GCA_032191745.1). Lineage (NCBI taxonomy): Eukaryota > Viridiplantae > Streptophyta > Pinopsida > Pinales > Pinaceae > Picea > Picea mariana. Next base: position 9,422 of record JASDQU010815320.1, read on the forward strand.
AAATATTACTTATTAGAGAAAAAGCTCAGCACTCTACTGCTATGTAGGTCAAAATTAGAGAAAAAGCTCAGCACTCCACTGCTATGTAGGTCAAAAAGTGCGGAAGAAGGTCATTTGTACTAACTTGCATAGTAAAGAAAAAACGTGAAGGAATGTAACAAATTGAAAATTCACTTAAATATGTGTTCATCATATTTTAGTGCTGAACATGAAGCATATTGGTGAGGCCACTAATTTAAAGTTATCCATTCTTGTCATATTCTAGGAGTAGGTATATTTTTCATCAATTCATTTCATATATTTTGGACATAAATCATACTATGTATTTCATATATTTGCATAAATCCTACATTTCTGAGGAAATATCAATGATTCAGAAATATCAATGATTATCTGGGTGATTTTTACTGTCACGATCAAATCGGTTTTCTTAACAGCATTCAAAAATGGATGGTGTCATGTTATGTTTTTATGAATAAATAACAATGAACGAATTAATGTTTTTCCAATTTCACTTATTCTTGTTTAAAATCACATTTCCTTTATTTTAATAATGGTCTTAGTAGTAAATAAAAGTGAATGAATTTTCAAAATAATGTCATTTCCTTTATCTTCAGAAACCATGTTTTCATATAAAAACAATTGGAACACCATTTGAATGATTACAAAGATAAGAAGCAAAATTAACACCATATAAATGATTACAAAAATTAAAAAGATATAAAGATAAGAATTACAAAAATTATAAATTATAAAAATAAGAAGTAAAAGTGTATGTGGATTATGGTATGTTTCAATTTTTTTTATTTTTTTAATCATTATATTAATTGAAGTTATCAGTTTTAATTATTTTGATTATGTTTATTAAAGTTATCACTTTTTTAAAAAATTATTGTATTGATATAATAAGTATTGTATATTTGAGATATAAAATAAAAGTTTAAGTGTATTATGATATGTTTTAATTTTTTTTAATTATTATGTTTATTGAAGTTCTCCTTTTAATCATCATGATTATTTTATTTTACTTGAAATCACTATTTTCCAAAAGTAATTTTATTAATATAATAATTATTATATATTGGAGATAAAAAAAATACAAACATAAGAAGTAAAAGCTTATGTGGATTTTATGTGGATTATGATATGTTTTAATTTTTTTTAATAATTATATTAATTGAAGTTATCACTTGACATAGACATTTTTTAAAGGCACTGTCTAAATTACATTTTGGCTATTTTCCCTTGAATCTGGTGACATAAATCTGGATTAATTCACAACTTTTTATTTTTTTAATTGTATTTTTGAAGATCCAAAAATTTCTTGATATTTATGGTAAAACAAAAAATCACCAAAAAAAACTAAAACCTAGAGTATTTATATTATGACCCTTTTTCTAAAAATGATTTTATTTTAATATAATAATTATTATATATTGAAGATAGAAAAAGATAAGAAGTAAAAATTTTATATAGATTATAGTATGTTTCCATTCTTTTAATAATTAAGTTAATTAAATTGATCATTTTTAATTATTATAGTGATTTTATTAATATAATAATTATTATATATTAAAAATTAATTATAACACCCAAATTTATATATATGTTTTTGAAACCATAACAGAGATATTGAAAGTAGAAATATCCCACTTAAGACCACTTTTCAAAACCATGTGTGATATGGAACACTAGATAGAAATGTAAATTCAGTGCTTAGTTCTTTAGAAAAGGCATGCACAAAAAGATTTATGGACAGAAATAGACGAGTCAAAACATATTGCTTATCCTTCATTACTTCATAAATAGTTTCACGGCTTATAAAACATTTATAAATAACTTTATTATTTAATAAATAGTTTTATGGCTTATGAAATATCCATAAATAAACAAAATTGCACTAAGATCTTTGGTGTATTTATTTATATATCGTATTTGGATATTTAATCTAGAGAAGGGTGTCCTCTCACTAGTAGAGACAGGAAGTGGTCACGTTCCATATGGCACCCACTGTGAAGACACAGGTGGACCGTGTATGCAGCCCCTCCCATGTCCCCTCTAAATTTGAAAGCCACCTCCTATCTCCGCGAATGCATATACGCAATGAGTTAATGTGGGTGACAGACCAAGGTTATGAGTGTCAGTGCGAATATGTTGCCATTACTCCAAATGATTCCCTTTACACAGATGAGAGGCACCCCCACCAGGCTCAGGACATTTCACACCAAGGGGGCAATGAATTTGGGTCATTTTTCTATGAACGTGTGGACATTACGTGGGAAGGAATGGTGTTTGTAACGCTTGATCCCCTCCCTCTGATCATGAATCGAGTGAATGATCGGTACTAGCATTTCAAATCGACACATGGGTTCAAGATTTGGGAGGACGCCCAACTCCAAGGCATGATAGTTGATCCGAGAGGAGCACCGCCAAGCATAGTTCTCATCTTTAAATTCTTCATGCATTGTTTGAAGGATGTTGTCTAGAAGGATCCTAAGCTCCCTATTTTCAAGCATTTGACTCTACGTTCTCTTT
>JASDQU010815321.1:3482-27540 GCA_032191745.1 Picea mariana
ATAACTCTCAAAGTTGTTACTGTTCCCATTGTTAGCTCTACAATTCACAGCTTTATGTCCAAAATTATTGCATGCATAACATAAACCAAAAAATATAGTTTGATACCTAGGAGTTGAAGATCTTCTGAAAGAAGGTGCTCTTATGAATCCTTATTCTTCTTGAGGCCTTTATGTATGTTGTTGATTCTGAAATCTGAATCTTCTTGGTGGAGGAGTGTCCCTGTAATCTTCCTTGTATATCTTCCTATCCTCTTTGAGTGTTTATGCATAGATCTTTGGATTTGTTTCTTTCTCTGTTGTTTTGGAGCTTGATCCCTTTTCTGTCTGATTGTATCCAAGTCCGGACTTGTCAAGATGAGATTTTTGACTGTTGATAATGTCATTCAGAACTTTTGAGCTATTATGCATATTTTTCTTTTGAATATCCTTTCTTAGTGTGACAACCTCTGCTTCCAATTTTCCAATGATCTTGTCATTTTATTCTAGTTGTTCTTTGAGTGCTTCTTCAATTATTTTATATTCTTCTATTAGAACCTTCAATTTTGTGATCATTTGTTCTAGTTCTCGAGTGTCCTTTTTCTTGTCTAGTTCTGCTTGCAATTTCTTGTTTTTCTTCTTTTCTCTTCTGAAAACTTCTATGGTACACATTAATTCTTCTCAATAGTCAACTTCTGCCTCTTCAATTTCTTCTTTGACTTCTTCACCTTCTTCTTCGGCTTCTTCATATTCTTCTTCGGAGTCTTCTTTTTCAGATTCATTTACTGCCATGAATAGAACTTTGCCTGTCTCATTGTCACTGACTTCATCTTCATTTGATGATGAGATGTCTTCTTTGGTGTCTAAGCTTTTCTTGAAAACTTTCTTTGTAGTTATTTTGCCTTTATATGTGTGTTTTCCTTTTGAGTAACCTTCATCATTTCTCTTTTTCTTATGAGGACATTTGTTAGAAAAATGACCAATACCATCACAATTAAAACAAATTGAAGGGAGCTTACCTCTATACCTACCGTTGGTTCCCTTGTTCAGTATTTTTATGAAGTTGGCCACTTCTTCATCATCTTTTGAGGTGTCACTGTTGTTTCTATATTCTTCTTGTTCCTTTTTCTTTTTCTTTGATCTTTTGGATGCCTTGAAAGCTGCTTCTTTTACATCTAGATTTTTCTGCTCAGTTCTCATTACATATGCTGTAAAGATTCCATGTAGTTCGTCCATGCTTATTGAGTCCAAATCCGATCTTTCTTCTAGTGATGATATCTCACGGTGGAATCTCATACGAAGAGATCTTAGTATCTTTTGAACAATTACAGATTCTTCAATTTCTTCTCCCAATCCTATGATTGCATTCACTATTTCATCGACTCGTAAGAAGTTGGCTGTGATATCTTCATCTTCCTTCATTTTTAGTTGTTCAAACTGACCTCTGTAAGTATGAAGCTTCGCTGCTTTGACTTTGTATCTCCTTCATAAATATTTTGAAGCTTGTCCCAAATCTCTTTAGCGGATTTACAGTGTGCAAATTTGGTGAATAATGTATCAATGAGACCATTCAAAAGTGCATTTGTGTATTTGGAATTATTCTCACTGAGTTTTACTACTTTGTCATCTATTGGTGGAACTGTTGGTGTTGTGTATCCATCTACAATTGATTGCCAAACTTGAAATCCCTGTGCCTGTATATATGTCCTCATCCTTATGCAAAAAAAATCATACTTATGTCCATCAAACTGTGGTATTCCATTTTCATATGAGTTGGTACTCTCCATGATCTACCTTTCAGTGGTTAAACTGATTTATGAAGGAACCTTCTCGGATACCAATTATTGGATGACCGAGAGGGGGGATGAATTAGTAATAGAGCAATTTAATCATTTTTAACCATATAATCCAAGTGTTATATCAATGAAGAATTATCATCCAATAACTACAGAGTAAATAAGAAATGAACAAATGAACAAACATACACATACACAATAAACCAGTTTTTTACGTGGAAACCCAAATCGGGAGAAAACCATGGAATGCTTTTTCTTATATGTCTTGAAGAATTACATTCATTGGAAGCACCAACTTCCTTTGTTTTCCAGTTACAACTGGAAGGAGGCTCCAACCCCTTAGTTTCTCAGGCTACAACTTTAAGGAAGCTCCAACTCCCCAATTCTCTGGCTACAACCAGAAGGAGGCTACAACCCCCTATGTTCTCCAACTACAACCGGAAGGTGGCTATAACCACTTGTCCTTGCCCCGTCCTGCCACCCTGAAGTAGAAGTAGAATGATGGAACCACTGCTAACCTGTCATTGTGAGATATACCATTGTAAACCTATACCAATAACTATGAACCATGCATCAACCATGCATCAACCTGTACCTCAACCTGTAATCAACCTGTACCATAAACAAGTGCATCAGCCATGCACCAACTTATACCAAATAACTTGTAATCAACCTGTACCATAAAAAAGTGCATCCAACCATGTACCAAGTATGTACCAATCATGTCTCAAATACTCATCAAATATGACTCATCAATATGTACCAACATCATCAACTATACACCTCATGTATGTGCCAACTCATCAACTACTTATCTCAACCATGTACTCAACATGTACCTCAACCAAAATCCCTCATCAATTTAATCATCCAAATCTGATTTGTAGCTCTGTAATAGACCTAGTGTATATGATCACATTCATGTAAACCTTTCTTAACTTCAAAAACAAGAGACTAGCATTTTCATCAAACTTTTCTTTAGTCTCACATGCCTAGTTTTGGATTAGTCAACAACCCTAACTTGAAGTAATCATAACTTTGTACATGTAATGTATAAATATCTAAAACTGATACAAAATGTTTGTCACTGTGTTTTATGTAATTCCTCCAGGTTTCACTACTCGGAACCTCTCAAAAAAGGAGTTATAGAAAAAACGACATACCTTGTTGAATTCTGGCTTATTCTAGAGAGCGACCTTGTAGAACATGCCCCGCATGGAATATTTGTTGAATTGATATGAAACTATTACAAATAATACTAAATACTGTACCATAACCAACACATTTTGTTTCACTAAATTTGGATCTGTTATGAATAAGTTATGACATTTTTACCCGAAACACTTGTTTTTTACTAGTTTCAGGACTAGCCACAAACCCTGTTTTCCATGGAGTGTAACTCCAAAAATACAATGACCCACAAGCTGAATATTTTTACCACAGATACTTGGATATGTTTTCTCAATGGAATAGAAATCTCATGGTCTGAATAATTATAGAAAAATAGTTATAGCGAAAATGGTGAGATGACCTGTAAATAACAAACCTTAGAAAGCACCATCAAAAGAATTTTTCCTTCCTTGCATTTCGGCCTTCTTTTATTCACCTTCCCTCAGACTTTCAGCTTAGATATCCTTGGTTACCTCATACACCTATATATATTCAATATTCTCAAGTGTTATTAAAATTAGAGAGCATTGCCTCTTATTTATACTCTCTAAGTAGCTTCCTTAAAAACATCTTCTAGGTCACTTGACCCCACTTTCCTTATTTTAGGGTTAACCCACTTCTAATTTCTCCATTAAATTTATTATTGAAATAATTTATTTTGTATTCACTTTGAATTATAATAAGCTCATTACTTCATTTTATTATTTACCTTTTAAAATCTCTTAAACCACTTTGACTACTTTGACCTTTTGGGGCTTCTAGATGACATATGAGGGTCCTCCAACTTCGTAAGGCCATAAATCTCAAACCGTGATGAATTATGTGATGTTCCACATACCACCAAAAATGGAATGACATGTACTATCCATATAGAATAGTATTATCTANGAGTTATGTGATGTTCCACATACCACCGGAAATGGAATGAAAATAACTATCCATCTAGGATATCATTATTTCGCAATTAAGCATGGGTTATCTTAATCCACAAAGTGTCTTCTCGTGAGGGCTTTCACCATAAGGGGACCACTTTGGAGTTCATCCATCTTTACTTCATATCAACCATGACAAGACAATAATGAGTCATATTTACATCAATCTTGGGTCCATTACCCAAACCTTTGTGTTGTGGGGCTTTCTTCAAGGTTTGACATCAATGACAACCAACCTTAATCAACAAGTTGGAGGTTGATTTGATCATCATTGGCTTAGGTGGAGGGACCTAGAGTCTAATTCTAGAGCAGTGTCGTAGCATTTATAGGTTGTAACTATCATTGAATCTATTATTAATTAATAAATAACTCTCTTTCCTATCCATTTTTTGTGTTTTAGTTTATGTTTATTATATTTTGGAATTTAATTAGCTAGAGAACCAATGGATTTGATTTTAATAATATTATGTGAGAGTTAGTTATCTTATAACTACCTATTTGTAGTTGTCATCTTCCTTGTGTAAAGGTGGTTAAAAGAATTGTTGGAGTAGAATGCTGGAGAAAATGTTTCAATCAAGGGATCTACATCAAATGATTGGATCCAGGTTTGTCACCTACTTTCTTATCAAAATTTAGTTAGATAGTTAGTTACATTTTTGTCTGACTATCTTTGTGGGATTGAGTGTGGTATTTTGGCCATTGCTCTGTTGTGGTTGTAACCCAAAACTGTAGCAGAAATTGCTCCATCAACACAAGGGAAAGTTCAATTATAAGGAAATATGACTCTTTTATTCTCTTGTACATGGGCAATAATGTCTTGAACAAAAGGCTAGAGTGAATATTGATGAGTTGATGTCCACCCAGAAGAATCAAAAGAAGAAAACATGTCTTTACTATGGAAAGACTAGACATGTGAAAAAAAAATATGGGAAGAGGGGATCTGACTTAGAATAGAAGGTTAAAAAGCTTAAATATGATATGACGATTGTGCATCAAACAACCAAAAACTTTACCTTCCAAGTTGGAACTTCTCAAGAATTTCTTACTCACACCTCGAAGAATGAGTGGGTAGTCGATTTTGGATACACTCATCAAATGGTCAAAGATGCTTCTATGTTCTCCTTATGAAATAAATACGTCAAGTAAAAGATGTTGGACAACTGAGAAGGGGGAGGGGTGAATCAATTGTTACTGTGCTTAAACAATTATGCCCATTTCAAAATCTTTCCAAGACATTCAATCATGATCACAATAATGCAGGGAAGTAAGCAATAGAACATTCAATCATGATCACAATAATGCAGGGAAAGTTCAATTATAAGGAAATATGACTCTTTTATTCTCTTGTACATGGGCAATAATGTCTTGAACAAAAGGCTAGAGTGAATATTGATGAGTTGATGTCCACCCAGAAGAATCAAAAGAAGAAAACATGTCTTTACTATGGAAAGACTAGACATGTGAAAAAAAAATACGGGAAGAAGGGATCTGACTTAGAATAGAAGGTTAAAAAGATTAAATATGATATGACGATTGTGCATCAAACAACCAAAAACTTTACCTTCCAAGTTGGAACTTCTCAAGAATTTCTTACTCACACCTCGAAGAATGAGTGGGTAGTCGATTTTGGATACACTCATCAAATGGTCAAAGATGCTTCTATGTTCTCCTTCTGAAATAAATAGGTCAAGTAAAAGATGTTGGACAACTGAGAAGGGGGAGGGGTGAATCAATTGTTACTGTGCTTAAACAATTATGCCCATTTCAAACTCTTTACAAGACATTCAATCATGATCACAATAATTCAGGGAAGTAAGCAATAGAATATTCAACATCAATCACACACATGAAATTTACAGAGACAGATATTTACTGAGGAAACCCATAAAGGGAAAAACCTCTTCTTCTTGATATGATAAGTAGTCTTTATTTTCTGTACATTATCATTCTTATGAGCACTAACTCCTTTTGAGGATACCACCTATGTTTTACAAGCAGCAACTTGCTAAAAGCAGCAACTCTCTAGTTTCTCTAGCTACCACTAGAAGGAATCACCAACTGGATGGAAGCACCAACTTCCTGTCACACGGGAACCAACCTGTATAACAGAGAACAATAGTTCTCCCTTTCACCACCCTACCACCCTGGTTTTTTTGGATGCAACCAGATGGAATTTACAACTCCCTGTGTTCAAGCACCCACTTGAAACTCTGAGGACAATAGTCCTCCCTAGCACCTCCCTACCACCCTGAAACATAAATCTTTTCTTACTAAAATTTATTACAGTGATACAGTGTATATCAATGGCTTACTAGCCTCATCACTATTCTTCTACACTGCTCTGCTCAACCTGCATCAGTTTCCTCTTGCTTGCATCTTCTTGAGATTTTTGATCTTCCGATCTGTCTCTGCATGCGCACCTCGGCTTTCTCTACCTCTCTGAGATATGCATTTATGTTCTATATCTCTATTCTACGCTTTATGCTATGTGCCTTATTTCCATTCTATGTGCTACGCCTCTTCTGTGCATTTCAGTTGTTGCACACAACATACTTCTACCCACATGAACAACTCTCCAAAGAAGAAACCATCTCTTCTCTGTTATGTGTATATTTATCACGTCAAGTCTGTGCTAGATCATGCACCTAACTCTTCCTTCTCTCTGGCGATCATACTAAGACTGTTCTTCATCAGTGGGCACTATCCTGATATTCCTTGGCCTCTCTAGAAGTTACAACTCTTCGTCTTCTCTATCAGTTACAACCAATCGTCTTTGGATTCTTTGGCTTCTAATCCCCTTCCTTCACATGACCACCGACGATGACCAAATGCCTATTCAGAAGGCGCTTCTCAATCTCGGTCTAGCGAGCACTAGCTCCCCTTTTTCGATATGACCTTGGGCGATGGACTTCACGTGACCATGATATTTCGGGCGCATTTAAAGTTGGTTTAGAACAAACTTATTTTCACCCCGCAATTCACTACGATCTTCCACGCGTCCTTTCTCCAAAACCGTGGTTTCGATATCGGCCTGCCTACGAAAAATTAAGACTCGAGCATGTTCTGACCCCACAATTGAGTACAACCATTTATCTCCAATCCCTTGGTGATGCCTCTTGATCAACGACTGTTATTAGCCTTCCTTTCCTCCTTCCATGCACGATCCTTAGTCTCAACGACCAAGTGACATGTGGCCCTCCAAACCACTAGACGAGATCGATTTCACCTTTTGGGCTTCGGGAGTCTTGATTCTCAAAATTTGTGTTCTCCCAGAGCATTTCACCCAGAGTCCACAATATAATGACACGTGGTCTTCTCGAATCAACGGTCACAATCCCTTCGGGTATTCGAGGTTTGAAAATCTCAATTTTCCAACCTTTCAACCTTCCTTCGCTCTTTCCTGGAGCTGACAATCCACTGACGCATGTCCCTTTTGGATCAACGGTCATGATCCTTTCGCATCTCAGGACTACAGAATTATCAAGTCTCAACTAAAAATCCTTGAAGTGAGATTTCTCTGAAATCTCAGATCAGCTGACACGTACTCCCCTTGACAATCAACGTTGAGATTTGTCTTCGGTGATTTTCAAGTTCTCCCCATCCACGAACTTCCAAAGTTGTGGATCTCGCGCCACCTGTCCTCCTCGATGATGGATGGCTTGATATTTCTATGATGCTAATTTTATATCTTATCTTGTCCTTCCACTTTAAAATGATTTGACGGCTGACATTTACTCCGGCTCTCCGGCTCTCCGGACTTTGGGGATTTTAGATCTCAAACTGAAACTCTCGAAGTGATTTATCTGAAGCGTAACCTCCTCGCATATTTATACCTGAACTAAATGTTGTTCATCAATCATGATCCTAGATCAATGGCTCGATCTGTCTACGATGCATCTCTTTTAACTTATCTTATCCTTCCACTTAGAGTGATCCAACGGCTAACGGAAATTCACGTAAATGAGATCTCAAATATTTTACCTCACTTATCCTATCCTTCCACTCGAAAGTGATCCATTAGTTGATGGGAATTAGGGTTTGATCCGATGGCTGAAGGGTATTCGAAAAATAAAATTCTCAATTGTTTTTCCCCGCTTATCCTATCCTTCCATTAATTCAATCCGACGGTTGTTGGTCCTCTAGATCGGTGATCCAACAACCATTGTGGCTCTTCCTCCTAAGATTCTAATCTCTTTGACTTAGAATATTTTCTGAGTGTTCACAGGTCTTGACCTTTTCTCCTCCTACAAATCTGTCTCTTGGACCTTGTCTGCACTTCTGGAAATTGCTATCTCTTCTGAGCTTTCTCGTCTTCTACTCTCTCGAGGTTTGGTTCATTGTTTTTCTTGCCATCAATGACAAGCACACTCTTCCTGTAAACATTCCTACAATCTCCCCCTTTGGCACTGATGGCAACCCTGAAAGGTTGCACTATTCTGCTTAGACCTCCAACTATAGCATCCAAACAATATCTTTTTCTCCCCCTTTGAAATCAATGTAAAAAAAACAGACTCCCCCTGATTTGTTGCAGTACTTTTCGGAGGTATCAGATATTCAACCAATACATACTCCCCCTGATAGGATGGACTATTTAGCTTGATAACGGGGTCAAGCCCAACTTCTGGAGTAGATACTCAAACTGAGCTTTTGCAAGTGGCTTAGTGAATATATCAGCAATCTGATCTTTGAATGGGATATAACACAAAGAAAAACCAGTGTTGGTCACTTTTTCGCTCAAGAAGTGATACTTGATGGGTATATGCTTGGTATTGGAGTGAAATACAAGGTTCTTTGACACATTAATTTCACTAGTATTATCACAATGAATGGGGATCGGTGAAGAATATTTTACCTTCAAGTCTGCAAGTGTTTGAATCATCCACAATACTTGGGTACAACAAGTGGCAGTTGCAATGTATTAAGATTTTCCCTAAGAAAGAGTTCCCAAGTGTCATTCTTTTCAATCTGGTCCAGTTCCTCATTCATTGATTTTAGCCGATTTACGTCTTTACTGGCTTCATTAAAGTTATTAGGTTCCACCATGGATATGAAGGCCATATGTGACTGCTCGATGTCTTTGATTATCCTTCTCCTAGTTTGTACACCTTTTTCTTTCTCACCAATTATCTGACTTTCAGGATGATTCTTTTGAGTAATTCTGGAGGAAGGATTTGATGTTGATTGTTGTCCTGACTCTTCTTGTCTGAGTGTCTCTTCTTCATCTAATTCTTGGACCTGTTCATCTTCAGTTTCAGCTGTGTCCTGTATAGTAGACTGAATATTGCTCACCTTTGTTACTGGGACTCCTTCATTAACCTTTAAATCAATGCAATCAACTAATTTATGCAATATTTTATTAAAGCATCTACATCCTTTACTATTGGAAGCATATCCTAAGAAGATGCCTTCATCAGCCCTGTCATCATACTTGCCAAGGTTTTCATTATTATTCTTTATGTATCACTTACTCCCAAAGACTTTGAAGTGTTTTATTGAAGCAGGTCTTCCATACCATAGTTCATAAGGTGTCTTGTCACTATGTGGTCTGAGGTGGGCTTTGTTAAGAATATGGACTGTTGTGTGTATTACTTCTACCCAATAAGTTTGACCAATGTTTTTCTCATTCATCATTGACCTGGCCATTTGCTGAATTGTTTTGTTTTTCCTCTCAACTACTCCGTTTTATTGTGGAGTTCCTGGGATTGTGTATTCTCTCTTGATCCCATGTTTATCACAGAATTCCTTGAAATCACTTGACATAAATTATCCTCCTCTATCTAATCTTACTGCCTTTATCCTGTTGCCTATTTGATTCTCAGCCAAAGCCTTAAATATTTAAAAAATTTCAAATGCTTCATCTTTTTCTTTGAGAAAACCAACCCAAGCGAGTCTGGAGTAATCATCAATGATCAGCATAAAGTAGTTTTCCTTCCCTGTGCCTTCCTGTCTTGATGGTCCACATAAATCCATATGAATTAATTGGAGTGGTTTCTCTATTGAAGTAGAGCTCTTGGATTTAAACTATGTCCTAGTTAGCTTTCCTACTTGGTAGGGTTTACACACAGAATCTTGTAGCTTTGATATTCTTGGAAGATCTTTTACTGCCTCAAGATTTTTGAGCTTTATTAAGTGGTCAAATTTTAGATGTCCAAGTCTCCTATGCCATAACCAACTTTCATCATGTTTTCTTAGATGACACTCTTCTCTATCTTCTTTCAGCACATATACATTATTATCTGTCCTTATGCCTTTAGCCACCATTTGTCCTGAGTTTACAGATTTTATCTTACAATCTTTGGAAGTGAACACTACTTCACATCCTCTGTCACACATTTGACTTACACTGAGCAAATTATGATTCAGCCCATCTACTAGAAGAATATCCTGGGATTTTCCTTTACCATTACTCAAACTCACCATCCATTTACCCTTGATTTTACCTTGTTCATCATTTCCAAAGGTTACATTTCATGTTTTCCTTTTACTTATAGACATAAAATTATCCTTGTCTCTAGTCATGTGATTAGAACATCCATTGTCTATATACTAGGGATCCTTTTGTTTTTGAGATGAAAGTACTAGACCACATGTTTCACTATCTTTCTTTTTCCATGTGCTGGCATTTCTAGCTAAGGGTTTTATCTTTGTATCTTATTTGTAATTCTTCAGATGGAAGTTTGCAGCTTTGTGGCCGAAGTTATGACAGTTATAGCATTCGAGCTCATTGTTCAAAAGGTCAAACTGATTGGTGCAACTTTATCTACTCATTGGTTGTTTAGTTCTATGTTGCAAACATTGCTTATTTCTTGATCTCCTCAGTTGCATGTCTCTAAACTTAATTTGACAATTTGCAATCTTATGACCAAAATTAGAGTAGTAAAAATAGTAACCATGGAAGAAATTTTGGTACCAGAAGGATGGCCTTCTTCTTGGAATTTTTTGCTCCATATTCTTATATCTTTGTTTTTTATCAAGGATCATCTTTTCTTTATTAGCTTTTGGTGACAAAGTACTCACATGCTCTGATTGTCTATTGACTTGGAACTTGATCATCTTTACTAACTCTTTGCTTTCTGTCTGTTTGTTGCTTGAACCACTTACATAACCTAAACCAGTCTTCAACAAAGGAGATATATGTTTTCTCAGAATGTCATTTAGTTCTTCTGAGGCTTTAATGCTTGGAATATTTTTGAGATACAATGCTTTAAACTTCTCCATCACTTTTCTGGTTTTTACTACCTCTTCTTCCAAGGCTTCACATCTTGCCTTCTTTTCTGATAACTGTTGTTTCAGAATGTCCTCCATTTTCTTTTCCTCTTCTAACTCCATTTTTAGCAGGGCAAAGTATTCAACATGTTTTTTACCATTCTTTTCAAACTGTATCAACAATTGTTTTTGTTTTCTATTCTTAAGTCTGATCTTGTCAATCTCTTCTAAAGCACTAATTAGTTCACCTTCCATATCAACCACAACTTCTTCATCATTAACATCACTTCCTGTGCTTTTATTATCATAATCCTCTTTGGCCATAAGAATAAATTCATTAACCTTATCTTCACAGGAAGAGTCACTATATATGTCTTCTGAAGAGTCATCATTTTTAACACAAACTTTTCTTTTTACCAAATCTCTTGGGTTTGTACTTCTTTTCACCTTAATAATTTTGATCTTGCTTCTTGTTTGGACACTTAGATGCAAAGTGACCTATATTTCCACAATTAAAACACTTGAAAGGCAACTTGACTTGATACTTGCCTAATCCTTTCTTTAGTCTTCTAACAATTTTTTCTTCAATTTCATCAGGCTCAGATTCCTCATTCTTATCTGCTTTAAAATATGCTTCTCTAGTGGTGGATTTATCTTTACCTATCCTCATTTCATATGCAATCAACGTTCCTAGAATTTGATCAAAAGCCAAAGCTTTTAGATCATTAAGTTCTTCTATAGCAGGGACCTTTGGGTTGAACCTATCTAGCAGAGATCTCAAAATTCTCAGAACTAAAGAGGCTTCCTTAATTTTTTCACCAAGTTCTTTCATTGCATTTACTAGTTCTTCAACTCTCAGAAAGTATTGCCCAAAAGTTTCATCCTCTTTCATATTTAGTTGTTCAAACTGTACTTTGTAGGTTTGAAGCTTGGCGTCCTTTACCTTCTCATTACCTTCATAACTACTAATGATTTTTTCCCACGTTTCTTTGGTAGATTCTAAGTGCATAACTTTTACAAATTCTACTTCTGCAAGCCCACTCAGAATAGCATTCATAGCCTTAGAATTGAAGTTGAATTCTAGATTGTCATCCTTAGAAGCTAGTACAACCGGTTTTACATAACCATTATCTACCACATCCCAGACATCTGCACCTAAATCCATTATGTAGCTTCTCATCCAAACTTTCAAGGAAAATTTTGTTCCATTGAATAGGGGGGCATTATTGGTTGAATTTCCTTCATGGCTACTCATGTTTAAGCTCTAGGATCTACCCTTAGATAAAAGGAACCATCTCTGATACCAATTGTTGGAAAACTAAGAGGGGGGGGTGCGGGGGCGTTGAATCAGTTGTTACTATGCTTAAACAATTATGCCCATTTCAAACTCTTTACAAAACATTCAATGATGATCAAAATAATGTAGGGAAGTAAGAAATAGAATATTCAACATCAATCACACACATGAAATATATAGAGACAGATATTTCCTAAGGAAACCCATAAATGGAAAAGCCTCTTCTTCTTGATATGATAAGTAGTCTTTGTTTTTTGTACATTATCATTCTTATGAGCACCAACTCCTTTTGCGGATACCACCTTTGTTTTGCAAGAAACAACTTGCTAAGAGCACCAACTCTCTGGTTTCTGTAGCACCCACCAGAAGGAAGCACCAACTCCCTGAGTGTTCCAACACCAACTGGATGGAAGCACCAACTTCCTGTCACACAGGAACCGACCTGTATAACAGAGAACAATAGTTCTCCCTTGCACCACCCTACCACCTTGGTTTTTCTGGCTACAACCAAATTGAAGCTACAAATCCCTATGTTCAAGCACCCACTTGAAAATCTAAGGAAAATAGTCCTCCCTAGCACCTCCCTACCACCCTGAAATATAAATATTTGCTTACTAAAATTTATTACAGTGATACAGTGTATATCAATGGCTTACCAGTATCATCAATGTCCTGCTACACTTCTCTGTTATGCCTACATCAGTTTCCTCATGCTTGCATCTTCTTTAGCTTTCTGATCTTCTGCTTTGTCTCTGCATGCGCACCTTGACTTTATCTACCTCTCTCAGATATGCATTTATGTTCCATATCTTTCTTCTGCGCTTTATGCTCTGTACCTTATTTCCATTCTTTGTGCTATGCCTCTTCTATGCATTTCAGCTGATGTACACAGCATACTTCTACCCGCATGAATAACTCTCCAAAGAAGAAACCATCTCTTCTCTGTTCTACGTATATTTATCACACCAAGTCCATGCCATATCATGCACCTAACTCTTCGTTCTCTCTGGTAATGATACTGAGACTATTCTTCATCAGTGGGAATTATCCTGAGATTCCTTGGCTTCTTTGGCAATCGCAACTCTTTGTCCTCTCTATTAGTTACAGTCAGTCATCTTTGGAGTCTTTGACTTCTAAGCCCCTTCCTTCACGTGACCATTGACGATGACCAAACACCTATTCAGAAAGGGCTTCCTGATCTCGGTCTAGCGAGCACTAGATCCCCTTTTTTGATATGACCCTGGGCAATGGACTTCATGTGACCATGCGATTTCAGGCGCACCCAAAGGTGGTTTATAACAAACTTATTTTTTCCCCGCAATTCACTACGATCTTCCACGCGTCCTTTCTCTAAAACCGTGGTTTCGATATCGGCCCGCCTACGAAAAATTAAGAATAGAGCATGTTTTGACCCCACAATTGAGCATGACCATTGATATCCTATCCATTGGTGATGCCTCTTGATCAATGACTATTATCATCCTTCCTTTTATCCTTCCACGCGCGATCCTTAGTCTTAACGACCAAGTAACACCTGGCCCTCCAAACTAATGGACGAGATCGATTTCCCCCTTCGGGCTTTGGGAGTCTCGATTCTCAAACTCTGTTTTCTCCTGGAGCATTTCACACAGAGTCCACGATATAACGACACGTGGTTTCTCGAATCAACTATCACAATCCCTTCGGATATTCAGGGTTCGGAAATCTCAACTTTCCAACCTTTCAACCTTCCTTTGATTTTTCCCAGAGCTGACAATCCATTGACACGTGTCCCTTTTGGATCAATGGTCACGATCCTTTCACATCTCCAGACTATAGAATTCTCAAGTCTCAACTAGAAATCCTTAAAGTGAGATTTCTTCGAAATCTCAGATCAACTAACACATACTCCCCTTGACGATCAACGATCGAGATTTGTCTTCGGTGATTTTCACATTCTCCCCATCCACAAACTTCTGAAGTTATGGATCTCGCACCACCTGTCCTCCTCAACGATGGACGACTCGATCTTTCTATGATGCTGCTTTTTTAGATTATCATGTCCTTCCACTTTAAAATGAACTTATGGATGACATTTAATCCAACTCTCTGGCTCTCCGAACTTCGGGCAACTTCATATCTCAAACTAAAAATCTCGAATTGATTTCTCCGAAGTGTAACCTCCTCGCATCTTTATACCCGAACTAAATTTTGATCATCGATCATGATCCTATATCGATGGCTCGATATGTCTATGATGCAACTCTTCTAGCTTATCTTGTCCTTCCACTTAGAGTGATCCAACGACTAACAAAAATTCACGTAAATGAGATCTCAAATATTTTACCTCGCTTATTCTATCCTTCCACTCAAAACTGATCTGAAGGCTGATGGGAATTCAAGTTTGATCCGACGACTGATGGGTATTCGGATAATCAAATTCCCAACTATTTTTCCCCGCTTATCGTATCCTTCCATTAATTCAATCCATCGGTTGTTGTTCCTCTGGATCGATGATCCAACGGCCACTATCTCTCTTCCTCTTGATCTTTTGATCTCTCCGACTTAGAATATTTTCTAAGTGTTCACGGGTCTCAACCTTTGCTCCTCCTGCAAGTCCATCTCTTGGACCTCATCTGCACTTCTGGAAACCGCTATCTCTTCTGATCTTTCTCGTCTTCTTCTCTCTTGAGGTTTGGTTCGTTGTTGTTCTTGCCATCAATGACAAGCACACTCTTCTTGTAAATATGCCAACAAAAGATTTATGGATCTGATAATTTTTCTCTCGATATTATCAGTTGTGATGATGTCTCCTATCTACATGGTAGAATTTTTTATGTCTATCATGTTCCTAATCTGAGTGAAAATCTATTTTCATTTTCCCAACCGACACAGACTGGTAAGATTGTTGAGATTTGGTCAGATCATTTCTTTGTTAAGGATATTAAGAACAAGAGGTCAATTGTCATCGAAGGGTTTCTCAACTCAAAGGATAGACTGTATAATTTTTGTGACCTACCTCGACCAGATCCTTGACCAAATACTCTCATTTACCATACCAATGAACATAGCATAACTTGGCATGAAAGACTTAGACACCTAAATTATTTAAGTCTGAAGTTAATCGTCACATGCAACATGGTTGCTATCTTAGCTAAATTTATTACACCTAATGGAATATTTAGAGGATGTGTGGTGGGAAAGCATCATCATGAACCTTTTGAATCTGGAAAATCATGGTGTGCACATAAACCACTAGAGCTTGTTCATAGTGATATTTGTTGTATTAATAATCCATTACTAGCAAGTGTGAAGTACATATTGACCTTTAAAGATGATCTCTCTAGATTTACTTGGATATATTTCTTGAAGAATAAGATTCATGTCTTTGAACAATTTGAGGAATTTAGGGCATTGGATGAAAAGTAATGTGGTCAACCTATCAAGTGTTTGAGATATGACAATGGCAGAGAGTATGTGAATCAACCGTTTAAAGAATATCTTTCTCAATCAGGTATCTCTTGGTAGAGGTCTATTCCTTATGCTCCTCAATAGAACAATGTATTAGAAAGAAAGAATCAGACTTTGGTTGAAATCGCTCGATGCCTTTTGAAGGTCAAAGACCTATTGACTGAATCTTGGTTTGAAGTTGCTTACTATGCCAACTATCTCCTAAATCGTATTCCAACTAGAGTTAATATTTCTTTGACTTCAGTCGAGAGATGGTGTGGAAATAATCCCTTAGTCGACCACCTAATTATATTTGGATGTATTTCCTATGCCCATATTTTGGATGAGTGAGGGAATCAATTAGATGTAAAGATTCATGGTTGCATCATGATGGGATACTCTAAAGAACCCAAAGCATATTAATTGTTTGACCCTATCAAACAACAGATCATTTTTAGGAGGAACATATTTTTTTATGAGAAGTCTTCAAGAATTAGGTTGTTGAATGCTTCTTCTGGTATATTACAAGATGATCCTTTTGATATTATTGCAAACAATGGATCATATGTTCCCTTTTTTAGCATTTCAATTGAGCATTTGAACTCTATTCATACGTTGACTGAACAACCGATCTTTGTTTTTGGGTCGACTAGTCATCGTTCTTCTCTAACTAAAATTGTTACTTCTCCTTATCGACCTTCTGAAGTGAATGTAAATTCACTATCTCCTTATCTCCCTTAGTGGGATACTAATCCAAATGGATCCAGGAAGGCCTAAAAATAAAATTTCTCTTAATCAGATGAAACTGACACCATTGCGTCAGGCTCGTCGAGCCGATTCCGACCATATATTGTTTTTTTTTAAATGGACACCATATGCAGAATTTATCGCGATTTGAAGTTCAGGTCAAACATGAAAAAAGTGAAAGTGAAAGTCAACAGGTCAAAGTTAACGAATGACGTTAGTAGTACGTCATTATGATGCCATCATGACACGTAGCAGCACCAGAGGCTAACACATGGTAGTCATTTTTGTCTTTTCTAGGGGTGATTTGGCCCAATAAAAAAGTGACACGTGGCACCATACAGAGGTCACATGTGGCACATTCTAGAAGGTCAACCAAATCTGGTGGAGATCCTCTAAATTTGGTGGAATCTTGCTAAATCTGGCTAACTAGCACTAAGTTTGGCAATTTTCCCTAAATTTGGTGGAGTCTAGATTATTTATTCAAGCACAGAAATCGAGACAAAATGATTTTTTTGCATGCAAATCGAGACTGTACGGATTGTATGGATCTGACAGGGCACAGCATTGGGATTCGTGTAAAGGGACTGCTCAGAAGTAGGTCGAATTTATACTCAGAAGTTGCATAATTTTGAGGGGCGTCTGAATATGGATTATGTTTTTGCATCTGAGTAGCTGAACATAAAAGTTCCTCTAGATCCCAAACTGTCGATCCAAGCATAGTCGACTTTATGCTCAAAAGTATCAGAATTTCTTATTCCAGCCAATGGTGATGTTTGTTTCTATCCAGAATTTGTAGATCTGAAAGGTGGTTTTCGGAACTGTTATGTAAGCCTTTATTTTGTATTCTTAAAGCATTGAAGATTAATAAGAATCCTTCCCCACTGAGACAAAGGCACGAAGACGTAGGAAAACTTGTGTCAAATTCCATTAACAATCTTGGTGTTATGGTTTGTTTTTACTTCTTATATGGCTGCAACATTATTTCATTAAGCTTCTTTTCTTAATTCCTAAGCAGTAAATCAAATCATGCATAAACTTAACCAAAGTCTTTAAAAGATCATTTTCAGATCAAGTGGTATCAGAGCAGTTTGACAGTTTGTTTTTTGTGTTTGCATGATTACCAAGGAAAAACTAAATCATGGTGAAGGCAAGCTTGTAGAAAGAGATCCTAAGATTGGATCAAGAAAGAGGGCATCTCAAAGTGAGAAGATGACATCAGAAGGAATTTCTCAAAATGAAAGAGAGTTTTAAAGAACTTTCTTTGTCATGTCGGAGATGGTAAAAGTGTTGTATGATGATTACTTGGACAGAAGAGACTGGTTCAAGAGGAATCTTCAGAGAAAGACAAAAGTGAAGAAGGAGAGGACCCTCCTAAAACTCCTCCTTCACCTCCTTCATCTCCATCTTCTTCTTCTTCAAGTACAAGTACAAGTTTGAATACTACTTCTTCAAGAAAACATTCTCATAAACATAAGCCTAATATGCGACCATTACTTAAACTTGATGTAAAATTTGTTTTACCTATGTATGATGGTGAAGTTAATGCTGAGAAACTTGATAAATAGGTTAGATAGATGGAGGTATATTGTAATGTGCAACAAATCAAATATGAGGCAACCAAAATTAGATTGACCTCGCTTCGTCTTGAAAGCACAACTCTCATCTAGTGGCAAAGTAAGATGCAACATGGAACTCAACAAGTTGGTAAGATTTTTCCATCATGGCATGATTTTATTTTCGCACTTAGAAAACAGCTCTATCCATTGGGATATAAGGAAAAGACTTTAATTGAATGGAAACGTCTTAAGTTAAGAAAAGGACAGTTAGTGCAGGAATATACATATGAGTTTCGTAAGATGTCTTTGATGTTATATGTTCCATTAACTACACAAGAAACTCTTATGAAGTATATAGGAGGTTTGCCTGCTTATATTCATAATACTGTATTTGTGTTTGGACCTAATAATCTTGATGAGGTTTTTGTTCAACAAACATATATTGAAGTAGGGAAAACTGGAGTTAGTGTATCAGGGGAATCATCTTCAAATAAAGATGGCAAAGGAAAAGGGAATGGGAAGAAAGCAAATTCAGCGCAGTGAAGGAAGAGAAGCTCTCTTGCAAGCATTGCAAGGAAGAAGGGCACAATGATGACCATTGTTGGAAATTGCGCCCGGAGAAGAGACCAAAGTGGTTCAAAGAAAGGAAAGGGAGGAAAACAGTTGCAACTGCAACACGACCAATAGACTTGGGGTATGATTCAGGTGATGAGTCTAAGATTACAATAGTTGCTTTGACAGGTAAAATTGGTGATGATTTTGATTCAAGAAGTAAAGTGTTTCATATAAGGGTCATAATGAAACATACTAAGATCGATACATTGATAGATAGTGGATCTCAACCTAACTTAATTTCAGAAGAAGTGGTTAAAAAATTGGGATTAAACACTAAGATGCATCACAAGCCCTATTCACTTAATTGGATAAGCAAAGATCACAAATTGCCCATAACAAAGAAATGTATCATAAAGTTTTAAATTACATCTAAGTATGTGGATGAAGTAATATGTGATGTGGTGCCGATAGAAACATGTGGAATAGTCTTAGGAAGCCCTTATTTATATCATCGCAAAGAAATATACTATGGGGAACATAATCAATATCACTTAACTAAAGAAGGCACTGAATATGTTGTACATGCTCATCACATAAAAGAAAATCAATCTCTTCTAACAATGGAACAATTAAAGAAGACAACTTATGCAAGAAATACACCTATAATTGTGCCAAGTAAAGCAGTTGATCTTAAGCATGAACATGAGATGGTTGTAGGATGGGAGTTCATTCATACTTTTCTTCAAGATAAGTTAATGTCGTGCAAGCACATCAAATATGTTGGTTCATTTTCAGTCATATTTCTTATGGTATCGTTGCTAATGTTTTCTAAATGGATGGTAGTGGATTCAGTAAGATGTGAACAAGTTCAAGTGGCTAACAATATGCTTTCAGTTTTCATGGTTATTATGCAATTGGTGATGCGACAGGTGCACGGGATAGAGTTTAAAGACAAAGGACAAGTGGGGAGGCCTATCCTGCACTTAATGGCTGGTTAATATCCTTTTGGAGGACCAAAAGGTCTTAGTGGGGAGGTGTGATCCAAATGGATATAGGAAGGCCTAAAAATCAAAGTTCTCATAATAAGATGAAACCAATGCCATTGCGTTGGAATCATCGAGCTGATTCCAGCCATATATTTTTTTTCTAAAAATGGACATCGTATGCTGAATTTATCATGATCTGAAGTTTAGGTCAAACAGGCAAAAAGTCAAAGTCAACAGGGAAAAGTCAATGGATGACGTCAATAGTACATCATTCTGAGGTTAGCATGACACATGGAAGCACTAGAGGATGACACATAGTAGTCATTTTTGTCTTTTTAGGGGTGATTTGGCCCAATAAAAAAGTAACACATGGCATCGTATGGAGGTGACACGTGGCACCGTATGGAGGTGACATGTGGCACCTTCTAGAAGGTCAACCAAATCTGGCAGAGATCCTCTAAATCTGGTGGAATCTTGCTAAATCTAGCTAACTGGCGCTAAGTTGGCAACTGTCCCTAAATTTGGCAGAGTCTGGCTTATTTAGCCAGGAACAAAAATCGAGAAAAATTTTAAAAAAATGGGCACAAAAATCAAGAAAAATTAATTTTGGGGGGGCACAAAAATCAAGAAAATTCAAAAAAAAATTAGGCACAAAAATCGAAAAAAGAAAAATTGGCATGCAAATCGAGACTGTACGGACTATACAGATCTCTTAGGGTGCAACATTGGGATTTGTATCGAGTGGAGATGTCGAGGGACTACTCAGAAGTAGGTCGACCTTATATTCAAAAGTTGTAAAATTTCGAGGGGAGTTCAAATATGGATTTTTTTTCTGCATCCGAGTAGTCGAACATAAAAGTGCCTCCATATCTTGAACTTTCAATCCAAGCATAGTCGACTTTATACTCAAAAGTCTCAGAATTTCCTGTTCTAGCCAATGGCAATGTTTGTTATTGTCCATAATTTGCAGATCTGAAAGGTCATTTCAGGAGATGTTATGTAAGCCTTTCTTTTTTATTCGTAAAGCATTGAAGATAAATAATAAGCCTCCCTCATTGAGACAAAGGCTCGGAGACGTAGGAAAACTTGTGTCGAACTTCGTTAACAATATTGGTGTTATGGTTTGTTTTTTTTTACTTCTTATATGGCTGCAACATTCTTTCATTAAGCTTCTTTTTTTAATTCCTAAGTGGTAAATCAACTCATGCATAAAGTTAACCAACGTCTTTAAAAGATCATTTTTGGATCAGATACTAAGATGATTGAAGTCACTAGACCTGATGTTGGTGATATCTCTTCAAGCTACCAGACTCGCAATCAAAAGCAACGAGCCAATGTTGTTTTGATGACTCATGTTCTTGAGACTTGTGATCATGTCTCTTATGCAAATGAGCAAGGAAAACCTAAATGGGAGTAAGTTGTGCAGGATAAAATGAATTCTATTTTAAAGAATCACACTTGGGATTTATTTCCTCGACTTGAAGGGAATAACATCGTGAAATGTTGATGGTTTTATAATACCAGATTTATCTCTGAAGATGTTGTTGAGTGTCATAAATCTTGTTTGGTCACGAAAGTATTTTCTTAGCAAGAAGGCATTGACTGCATTAATCCTTTGCCTCTATTGCAAATATTAATTATGTTTGAATGATTCTTTCCCTCACTACTCGCTTCAGATGGCAAATCCACCAAATGGATATTAAAAGTTTCTTCATTCATGGTGACTTATCAGAAGAATTTTTTATGAAATAGCCCCTTGGTTTTGTGATAGTTTCCATCCTTGTATTTTTACTCTAGAAGTCTCTTTATGGTTTGAAATAAGATCCAAGTGCCTAGTATGCTAAGATTGACCACTTCTTTATCAATCTTGGATCCAAACATTGTGAATCTTATCAAATTCTTTATGTCTTACATAATAATGGTGATACCTTGATTGTTGATGATTTGGTCATCACTAGAAATAATCTTGATCTAATCCTTGGATTGAAGAGACAACTTGTTAACACCTTTTATATGACATATCTTGATCTTCTGCATTAGATTAATATCTAATGGTTTCTTCCTCTCTCAATCTAAATATGTATTGTATCTATTGAAACTCTTTAAGATGGTTGACTACAAGATGTGTTCTACCCCTTTTCAATCTGGGATTAAGCTGACCAAAGACTGTCATTCTCCCAAAGTTGGCACCACCCTTTATCGACAATTGGTCAGTAACCTTATTTATATAACTCACAAGTGACTTGATATTTCCCCTGTTGTTATTGTGGTTTCGCATTTTATGCAGGATCCACGTGCAAGTCATTGGAGAGTTGCACAAATAATTGTTCATTACATCAAGGGTACCTCTCATCTTGGTATCAAGTACTGTCACAATTTAGACTCATTAGTCAGCTTCACTGACTCTGACTAGGTAGGTAGCAGTGATGATTGAAATTCCACTTATGTCTATGTGTTTCACTTCAACACTAGAACTCTAGTTGGTTGTGCAAGAAACAAAAGGTAGTCTCTCTGTTAACTACATAAGTTGAGTATCGTGGCATTGTTAATGTAGGTACAAAGGCTATTTGGATTTTCCAACACTTGGGTGAACTTGGGTTTCCTATATTGGCCTTTACTACTCTCTATTGTGAAAATCAAAGTGCAATTCAGGTTTCTGATAATCTTGTTGCACACAGTAAACTGAAGCTCATCGAAATCCATGCTCCCTACTTGAGACAATTGTTTCAAGAGAAGGTTGTCACTCTTGTCTATTACAAAACCAATGATCATATTGTCGGTATGTTTACGAAACCATTGTCTGCACCTAAGTTTTTTAAGCTACATGATATGCTCGGGCTTCAATAAGATGCAATTATGGGGGGGGGTATCTTGCTAATGCAATTTCACTTCTTAAACCTCCATAACCATGTGTTGATGGGGGGGTGTTGGAACCTCATTTTTTTATGGTTCATCACACGTCTACTAGAGATAGTCTATTGAGTGATCAATTGATACTTGGAGATATTCAATCAAGCAATCAACTAACAGTGGGATATGATCATTCGATGGATCAACCATCCAAGCAATTGACTATGATGAGATGGTTGGGTCGACTATGTAAGTCGACTAGCTGACGAGACAACACAACTTTACCAAAATTCGTTATAACCATTAACTATTATTTGTGGATATGATATTCATTTTTCAAGGAAATTGGTTAGATCCAAAGACTATAAATAAAGGACCCCATGGTTAGATGTTTTGTGAGAAATTATGTGTATTCATTTAATATTGAAACATCCATAATGCATTGTGATGTTCTGATCACAATGCATTGTGATTAAGTGTTGAAACTACGTCTTTAGACACCACCAATCTTCTTGGATTATTATTTCCCCTTTTTATTTCTGTAGATTATGCTTTGTTATTTCCAAGGTTACCCCCAAAACCAACATCATGACCTACATACAGATCAAACAACTACAATCTTTCTCATTTCTAGAATAAAATTTCAAGTAAAGTAATGAAATGTGCAAGATACAACACCCTAACTAATCTTCAAACAAATTAAATCCTATCAATTTGAACATTCATCTTGATAAAACACAAGGATTGGAGGGGATGGGCGGGGGAAGAAAGTAGATCTACATTATTGATTGAAAAATGATAGCAAGTGTGTACTTAACACCTCTTTCACCATCATAAGGGTCCTCTTGTCCTTAGTCAAATGTATTAATCTCTCCATCAATATAATTGCACTCTTATTGTAGAATGGAAAAGGAATGGTCAAACAACTTCTACACAAGACTTAATCACCACTTGGAGAGCCAAGGTTTGGTTATGCTTAAGCAGAGAGAAACAAATGGCTAAATATCATAAACCATCAGCTAGAAAATTCTCCACCGTAATGGTTTCTTTCTCTCGTTGTGTCATTTTCAGTGCCAAATACCTTATTTATCTCAGTAAGGGAGTGATATAGTTGAGGAAGGAAGATATGCATGTCACACAAGTTATTTCCATGCATAACCTCCAGTCGTATCCTATGCATTATGCACATTTTGTACTTTTCTGGGGTATTCTAAGGATGCTTGTGATTTTTATTTGAGAAACTTGTGATTATGTTGCAAATTTTACTAGGAATGCCCATGATCATATGGTAAAAGGGTGAAATAAAGCTAGATAATATCTAGTAACTGAGGTAAAAGATGTTTAAGTGGCCTGACTCAAGTGGTTTGATTGAGGGTGACCAAATATAATTATAACAATATGAACTTCTAGTTAAATATATATGGGTTAATCTAGTGACAAGGAGTTAATATAGTGTGCATAGATAAAAGTTATGTCTATGGTTAACCTTATAACTTGATTTATTATTGTTATGAATATTATATATATATATATATATATATATATATATATATATATA
>JASDQU010815321.1:43934-74796 GCA_032191745.1 Picea mariana
ACCACAAATATCACTATGAATTAATTGCAAGGGTTCTTTAGCACGTCAAGCTTTACCTTTTTCAAACATTTATCTATAATGTTTACCAAGCACACATCCTTCACAAACACCTTTAGTAGACGAAATATTAGGCAAGCCATGTACCATTTTAGATAACAATTGCATTTTACCATAATTCAAGTGACCTAATCTTGCATTCCATAATTGACTTAATTCATCAATGTGAGCAACATAGGAATAAAATGGTTGTCTTTTAGTTGAATTAAAACCAGGAAACTTATATAAACTAGTGTCATGATCAACAAGACCTGAAGAAACAACTTTGAAATTTTGGTGGATATCTTAAAAACATATTTATCCAACCAGGCTTCAAATTTATATCCTTTCTGACATGCACGATAAATAGAAAGAAAGTTGATGGACATGTTTTGAACATAAAAAACATATTCTAATTGACCATTCATAACTTTAACATTACCAGAACCAATTACATCAAGTTGTTTACCATCACCAATAGACACTTTTTGAGATGAGTTTTTATTAATGTCATAAGATATAAACAAAGAAGCATTGCCCATCATATGTTTAGATGCACCAAAATCCATTATCCATTCCACATTAGAAGAATTAATAGATTGAACAAAATATGCACATAAAGCTACTTGTTGTTCATTAGAAGCTTGTTTTTTAGTCTTACCATTTAAGTGTTTTCATTTATAGCAACTTTTTTCAGGATGATTAGTTTTACCACAATACTTACAAGGATCATATACTTTCTTCTTCTTACTAACTTCATGAGTAACATTAGAAACATTACCAGAATTATTAGTTGAAGAGTGTGAAATAAAACCTTTAGTATTAGGATGAAAACTTTTCTTAGGATTCTTATTATTACGTGCCATTAGAGATTTATGAGAAGTTGATTGACCTGAAGAAATCAACCTTTCTTGCTCATTTATCAACCCTTTACAAAATTCATCAAAAGTAGGTTTCATGGTACCTTTAGACATTTCAATAGCTCGATTCCTAGTTTGGATGAACATGTCAAAACAAGATGGAAAATTATGTTCTACAAGAATGATTAATGCAGTATCAGTCTTCTCATAATCATTACCACAATTGTTTAATTTTTCATTTAAGGTTTTCAGTTCAACAATATATAGTTCTATCCTATCAAAATATTAGGATCTAGCTCATGGATTTTCTTTTCTAAGTAATAAGCAAATACATCATCATATTTATCAAATAGAGAATCAAGACTTTTCCTTGCCTCAATCGAGTTGTCTTCTGCCTCAATACTTACCTAAAGACTATCTCATACTGTTTGTCCAATGATCCCTCTTTCTTGATCACATACTTTTTCCCAAATAACCAGATCTTTAGCATCATTTGGCTTCTTATGTTCACCATTAACCAACCTCCATAGGTTCTTGCTCCTGAGAACATCAATCATTTTTCTCTTCCATGCAAGATAGTTAGAACCAACAAGTTCATGAACAAAAGCTACTTCTGAAGTCATTATGATGAAAAATGTAACAATATATAAACCTTAATGCAAATAATAGACAAGCTAGGAAAAAAAATGAGTAAACAGAAAAAGATCTAACCAAAAAAAATTATTATTTAAAGTAGATCACGGGTTTTGAGCTGAAAATTTGAAATGAACATAATGCGATCAATATGGCTCAAAATTTGTATTATAACCTGTTTCTAGAAATGGCATGGTCATTCTACATCCATCGTTGTAGGATGAATAGAAATTTGGATATTCTGTCAAAATATATCAGCTCTGCAATATTTATGTCCATACAGAAAATTTCTGAAAAATAATTGATTTTAAATCATCGATATCTCTGCTTTCTGGACATGAAATCAGACGATTTGTTTTTCAAACCGCATTTTTTTTCACGAGGAACTCAGATATGTAACTTGTTTCTTTAGATTCTATACCAAAATTTTTAGAACTGGATCTGAAAGTTGTGACGTCATTTTTTCCTGCAAAAAAAAAATGGATCTAAGAAAAAGCTAGATCTGAATAACCGGGAGATAGATCTCCTTGAGGAGAAACAAAATTTCATATAGATCTACAGAAAAAAATCAAGAAACCTGCAAAAAATCTACAAAATAGGGGTTGGTTTTTTTTTTTAAAACTCAAACATATAGAATCATGCCCAGATATGAAGAGAAGCCTAATGGCTACTAGATTTGATGGCAAATCTACAAAAAATAACAGTTCCCAAAATAAAATATGAAGATAACTGTGTTGGATAAAACTATAGAAGGTGGTAGATCATAGCCACCAAGCTCTGATTCCATGTGAGAAATCACAAGTATAGAAAGATAACTAAAATAACCTTCTTTCTATGAATCCAACAACATATCAAACTTAATAAGAATAGAAAGAGAAAAGGAAAAATAATACACTAGATATACATGGTTCACCCAATTGGGCTATGCCCACAGGAAGGTTTTCTTCTATTATCTCCAGAAATCTCCTTCAATCTTACAAGAGAGCAACTCCACAATTACCCCATACAAATATAGAAGAATGATTGAGAGCACAAGATGATGATCAAATGTTATGCCTTAAGAGGCACTCTTGGCATTATTATATACCAAGAGATATGGAAGAATTACTCTCACATATTTCATGTGGGATAATATAATTCTCATTTTTATCATCTCTTTATATAATATTCCTACCAAGAGTAAACTATTCCATAATAAATATGGGATATTTGTTTTATACTCTTTTACATAAGATTGTGGGCAACTTTAGAAATAATACAAAGACATTATTACCTTCCAAGGAATATAATATATTCCAACATATATTTGGTAAGACCGTCGAAAGTTTAGTTATGTTGATTGACAAAGATTTGATCTCTCTTTATCCTCTTTCTTTTGATAAAATCAAAAATTACTTGGCTTGTATGAAGGAGCAATAGGTGAAACTGGGTAAATGTGAACCACTTTTTTCAAATAAATAAGGTTAGCTCATATAATTGATCTTAATGAATTTGAAGACTCCCTATGATATATTATGTTTAACATTCCATGCTAGTTGGGATTCTAGAAAAAGACGATGGTGATTATTCTATTAATCCTTTTGTGGTTTTCAAATTAAGGCACATAAAAAATTGTTTGATGAAGAGAAACTTGAAGTTAAGCAATATGACCATTTTCTTAAGGACAAATATTGATAGAACTATAGATCAATAGGTCGTCTATCAAAAATATTCAGAATGGGTACTCGTTGGATGTGGAATTTAATTATGCATCCAATGAGTGACTGCATTTGAAATTTGAGTAAACCTACAAGGAGATAAGTCGAAAATATGATTAAAAAAATAGTTTTCTTCCTTTCCTTCCAATATTATTTACCCTTATGGTTGACATCATCATCTTGAATCCTTTTGATTATTTTAAAGTTGATTTTGATAGTACATTTTTTCTTTTGAGGCCGATTTTTTACTTCAAAATTAACCTAATTCCAATAAGAAGAAACTTGACAACTAGACATCAACTACGAAAGTTAAGAAGAAGAAGACATATTGTAATTGTGGGAGATTAAAACATATGGAGAATGCTTGTGGGAAGAAGACTAAATAACCTAAGGAAAAGTTCAAGAATATTGAAGGAGAAGTGTTGACTGGATGGTCAACCAACTTTCAACACTAAATTTTAGAAGGTAAGGTAGATAACTATATGTGAGTCTATTAGTACTTCTCAAGGCTTGCATTCTCACACTTCTAACAATGAGTGGAGATTTGACTATGGTTGTACTGATCACATGGCTAAGGATACTTCTCTCTTTACTTAATTAAGGTTGTAGAAGAAGAAATATTTTTTATAGATTATTATGTTGTTATTATTTCTACTTGTGGTAAAGTTGGATGTCAAAATGTTGTATCACTTATGTGTGTCATGTACCAATTTTGAGTGATAATTTATTTACTATATCCCAACTAACCCAAATTGGCAAGGAGGTTGAAAGTTGGACAAATTAATTTGTTGTAAAATATATGAAAAACAAGTTTGATGTTGTTTCTAAGGGTATTCTTAACCATAACGATAGATTATATACATTATGTGACTTTCCAAAGAAGGATCCATGACCGATTACACTCATAGAAAAGACCAACGATAGGAGCATAATTTGGCGTAAAAGACTTGAACATCTAAATTTTTGAATTATGAAACTAACTATGAAGTATAATATGGTTACTAGACTACCTACGCTTGTTCCCCTAATGGTGTATGTGAAATTTGTGTACTACTTGAGGTAAAATGAAGAGTATGTAGTAATATAGAAGCAGAACACCCACTATGTGATTTGCATGAAGGTGGTGTTAATGATTAATAGAAAGAGGGTTTGAATATGTTGGTACATATCCAATTGGAATCGATGTTGTTAAAGATATAACTAGAATAGATATATCTATGGATTCTATTGAAGTTGAAATTGCTACATAATTTGTTGAAGTTGGAGCTATTATAGAACCTATTAGCACTCAAACTTTATCCCAGGAGGAAAAATTCCTAACCTCAGTGGGAGATCCTAGAGGTACCACAGGAAAGCCACCCATTGTCACCTCAGTGGCATTGCCCCACACTTAAGACTAAGGAAAAGGGATACCCTATCCTAGGGGGGAACACCTACAATTCAATATAAGATAAGTTGCAGTATATGAGGGGGAGCTTTCTTAACTTAAGATTGACAAAGATAACTAGCAACTTGTATCAACTCACACTCAATGATCAAAGATAAATTAAGATATGTAAATTGTTGCTAGGTTAAACAAGCTTCGAATGATGTAATACCCCGTTTTTGAGTCCCCGAAATAATAATGTATTCTATTTATTTGATGAAAGGTCATAGTGTTAGTAAAGTTGAAAGGCCAGAGTGCCTAGAAATGTAATACTTTGAATATATTAATAAAATAAATTATCAGTTGCAAGATGGACAAGGATAGAGATAGGGGGTTATGATTCCACAAGAGAGGGGGCTATAGGGGCTAAGTCTTTTTATTCTATTTTATTTACCCATCTTGGTTTTAGTTGGGAAAAGTGGTTACATGAGCTTCTTAGGAAAGGCCATGTGGTGTTTTATTGCATGTAATTATTTAAACCACATTTTTGGTTGTTTTGGAGGTTCCTCATTCATTGTTACTCGTTCATCATTCACTCTTGCTCTTCGTCTGGGCATGGGAAATGAATTATGGTAAGAAAAGAGCCATTACTTGTTGGCTATAAGTAATTTTTTATTATTCTGGGAAGGAATGTATGTCTATGTGCATGAGATTGATGGAAATTGTGAAATAATTGTCCACAACTAAGAATCCTCAGAGTTTTTAGCATTGATATTTCCTGACCAATAGCATTGGAGCCCTGGAAAAGAAGTGGAACATCCCGAGGGATTGCCTTGCAGAGAAAGGAGTTTGGGTTGTGCTAGTTGAAGGGGAAGACATATGGTAAACTACGTTTGTTGTGTGGTTGGGAAAATTGTGATGATGTCATCATGACGTGGGGGCCATGTGCCAGCTGACATGGTAGTGGTGACATGGACTGCCATAGTGACAGGGCCATGGTAGCAGGTCCACAATGGAAGACCTATGGCAAACTGGTGGCACGGTGGCAGGGTGGGAGGACTTGGTGGCAGGGTGGTAGACCACTATGTTAGGGCTACCAGTGGAGTGGTGATCTGATACTACGAGTGGTATCGATAAGTGGTATCGCATGGTGGGAAGTGTGGTTTCAAAATATTTCTTTGTAATGTGAAACCAATGGGAATTTGCCATGTATCAGGGTGATTTTGTAGTGTCTCACCAGAAAGTGTGATTAACCCTGTAGCACTTCAATGATGTGATATTAACCTCAATCGTTGATCAACCTCTAACTTTCGTCTTTAGATTTGGGGCGAGCAAGTTTCATGTCGGAGGTAAAGGTGTGGGATGGGACCTTCCCATCACCATGACCAATGGGAAATGATGAAGATAATGTGTGGAGGTGGACCCCACTAGTGACATGGGCCATTGTCGTGGTGCCATGTGGAAGTCGGTACGGGTGGGTCCTGTATTTATTAAAAAAGTTATTTTAATTATATATTGAAGTGTGAGGGTACGAGAGAGAGAGGGTGGTGATGATGGATGAAGTGGAAGACCAAGGTGGTTTTAGGGGTGACATGGAATCCCATTGGGGTTCCATGTGGAACCGTGGTGCCACATCAACAATTATGTTAGCAGATTGCCACAAGCATATGTCAGCATATGTTTACAAAAAAAGGTCTGGAGCCATTTTCTTATTTAGGGAATAACTGGAACAGATTAATCCCAATTGAGATTAAACTTCTAAGGTTTTTTTTTTTTTTTTTTCAGTAAGGAGGGATACAAAACTTCTAGAGAGGGCCACTAGCCATTTCTTCTTGAATTTGTAAGAAATTGCAAAATACTATTTTTTAAAGATCTAGGTCCAATTAAGAGATCGGGGTCTAGATTAAGTTGAAATTTTTGGAGAGAATATAGAAAGTAGACATGAAAATTCCCAGTGAAGGAATTGTAGAAACGCTAATGGGTTTAGAAAGAGGATGCTGAAATAGGCCAAAATCCACTATTCCAAGCCACTTTTTGGGGTGTTTTTGGGATTTTTAGATGAAAAGTGATCCCATATCACAAAAATAGAAAATTATATTTAATCAACATTTTTCATACTAATCAATATAGACAAATTTGGTTTAGTGAATGTTTTTCCAGAAGTCTACAAATTGAGAGATAACCTATTTTTCTAAAATTTCTAAGTTTGGAAAAATTGTAAAAAAGACAAAGTTGCAAATTCCAGATTGTTGTAGAATCTTACTAGAGAAATAGATGAATAAAATGAAGGTTGTTGTGCCTTCACCATCATGAGTATTATCGGTTCCTAATACAAAAATTTCCATGGTTCTTTATTGATTTTCTTTCACAATTGTCAGAAGTCGCCTTTTAGTAAAATTGCACCAATGGAGAAAGTGTATAAATGGGGTGAAATTTTTTTTTTTCAGGAAGCCATAACTTTCAGCATAGGGATAGAATTGGAGAATAACAATAGTCATTGGAAATATGATGCAAAGGATAATAACTTGGAATTATTAAAATTTGGATAATTATGACATCATTCTTCGTGAATTGAGAAGAAGAAACACTTATAACATTAATTGACAAATTTCTATAATATATATAATTCTAACAAAAATGGTTTATTGCACATTTTTTGGAATTATAGGTATAAGAATATCAATTCAATCCTATGATTTCATATTAGAGCCATGGATGATGTACAGAGAGCCTACAGTGATGAGAGATAGGCCAAAGGCCAAAATATAAGTGTGGGTAATGTTGAAATAGAATCTGATGGACATAGGAGCAGAGTGGAACCAACAGGATTGGTAAAGACTATGAGAAGTATTAGAATATAAGTGAAGATTTATAGAGTTGATAATGAGAATATAATGAGAGCGCAGGAGGAGAATAATCAAATAAATGCTCAAATGATGCAAAGCCTAAATCAGTTGCAGAGGAAAGTGAAGAATGGATTAGGCTCAAGACATGAGGAAGAAGGAAGTCATCATGAAAGAAGGGATAACTACATAAGACCCAGTCACTCTAGAAGTGCTAGTAGAACTCACATAAATCATCCACCTCTTAACTCAACTAGGAATTTTTGTGTCTGAGGAGTCAAGAAGCAGTCCAAAAGTGTCTTGTGTTAGGCATCAAAGAAGAAGATATGAGTTGGACAATTTGCAAGGAGAACTTAGGAAGCTTAAGACACTATCCTTTGATGGTAAAAGAGAATGGAAAGATAATGTTGAAGCCTAGTCGTTTGAAAATAGAAAGTATTTTCAGTTGCACAACTATTCATCTAACCTAGAAGTTAGGATTTCCACATACCATTTGCATGGAAAAGATACTATGTGGTGGGATCAGTTGAAGCAAGTTGATCACATTGATGAGAATAGGATTACTTGGAAGCAGTTCAAGAAATATTTTCAAAAGGAGTATCTTTCATAGCACTATTATGACAAGAAGATGCCAGAGTTCTTTAAACTCAGGTTGGGGACATGACCATGGGAGAATATGAAAATAATTTCTTGGAATTGATGAAGTATGTGGGGTTTATCAGGGATGAAAAGATGAATATATAGAGGTTTTTGAGTGGACTGTCACATTTCTATAAAGATAAGATTCAATGTGATGAACCCATAGCTTTGGTAGAGACCATTAGAAAGGCTAAGTACCTGTATGAGCAAGGCAAGGGCAGAGAATCTTTGCAAAAATATTGGAAGGATGAGAAGAAGGATAAATCTGATCAGAGAAGGAAGGGATTCAAGCCTCATTTTAACAGAAATAGTTCTAATACATATAAGTAATATCCGCCTACTAAGAATGAATCCAAGAGGGAAGAATCCTTTGGAAAAAGGGGAAGACCACCAATAAAATTCTAGGGATGCAAATAAGATCGCATGTACAAGGATTGCCCTCATAGAGAATACAAGATGAGGACATTGCAAAACATCCAAGAGGCTACTACAATAGAAGACATGGGTAGAAATATTCCAAGAATATATGCAGCCTTGAAAGATCGGCAAGCAGAACACCAATCTTATATGATTGAGGTGGAATTTAAGATCATTAATCATCCCTTTTTTTTTTAATTGATTCAAGAGCAAGCCATAGTTACATTGATCCTAAAATAGTGGACGAATTTCATTTGAAGAAAAGTAAGCTTGAAAAAACAAGTTTGGCTCAGCTAGCTACTATAACCAAAAGAAGGATCAATGAGACTATCAAAGATTGTCCAATAAATATGAATGGAGTGCATACTAATGTTGATCTAAATATCATTCTATTGGGATATTATGATATCCTAATTGGAATAGATTGGTTGGACAAGCATCATGTTATCCTAGATTGTCATAAAAAGACATTTACATGTCTTGATGAAGAAGGAAAACAAAGCATTTTGTAAGGAATTCCAAGACCCATTTCTATAAGGGATATTTGATCCTTACTGCTAAAGAGGTATTTTAGGAAAGGAAGTCAATTATATGCAGCTCATGTGTAGGAGCTAGAAAACACCATAGGACCAAGTCTTAAATATTTTTCAGTATTGCAATAGTTTGAAGATGCATTCCAAGAAGCACTGGGATTACCACCAAAGAGGGATATATATTTCTCTATTGATTTAGTACTAGGAGTTGCCCCAGTTTCAAAAACTACTTATAGAATGAAGACACACCCAAAATTAAAAGAATTATGAATGCAACTAGAATAATTGTTGAAGAAAGGGTACATGTACTCAAGTGTTTCACCTTCGAGAGCACTAATACTCCTTTTGAAAAATAAATATGGAACATTGTGGTTGTGTATTGACTTTAGACAGTTGAATAAAGCCACTATGGAGAACAAATACCCTCTATCCATAATTGATGACTCCTTTGACTAGCTAAGAGGAGCAAAGATATTTCAGAGATAGACTTGAGATCGAGATATCACCAAGTGAGAATCAAGGAAGATTACATCATTAAGACAACTTTTAGAACCAAGTATGAACATTATGAATTTGTATTGGTTCCATTTGGATTGACGAATGCACCAATTGTCTTTATGTGTTTAATGAATGGCATATTCATAAATTATATGGATAAGTTTTTCATTGTGTTCTTGGATGACATACTTATCTATTCTAAGTCTGAGGAAGAGCATGAGCATCACTTGAGGTTGGTTCTGCGAGTTCTAAGGAAACATCAGTTGTATTTCAAGATAAGCAAGTGTTATTTTTACCAAGAGAAGATCCATTATTTGGGGCACATTATTTCAGAGGAAGGTATAGCAGTAGATCTAGATAATATTGAAGTCATTAGAGGATGGACAGTACCAAGAAATGTTTCATAAGTCAGATCTTCCATGAGATTATCTGGATACTACAAAAGATTTATAGCAGGATTCTCTAAAATTAATTTTTATAGCAAGATTCTCTACAAAAGAAGGGAATTAATTTTTAATGGACAACGAAGTGTGAAGATAAATTTAATTTGTTGAAGGAGTTACTTACCAGTGCACCTATTTTGAAGATTACTGACTCAAATGAGAATTTTTCGGTATGTACATATGCACGCAAAGAAGGACTTAGTGGAGTCCTCACTCATAATAGACATGTCATTAGTTATGAGTCCATAAAGCTTAAAGAACATGAGAGGAATTATGCCACCCATTATTTGGATCTTGTTGCCATAGTCTGTGCATTGAATATGTGGAGGAAGTATTTCATGGGAAAGAAAATTGTATTAAGGATAGACCATGGTGGTATAAAATACATTTTTGAGAAACCAACTTTAAATGTCAGGAAGACAAGATGGATGGGATTTTTAAGTGAATATGACTTTGACATGAAGCATATCAAAGGAAAATAAAATAATGTTGTTGATGCACTCAACAAAAGAGTACATAGTATGCATGCTACAACCATTAGTATGCATAGTTCAGATTTAAAGATCATAATTTTAGATCTTGTCGTTATAGACCAGCATTACCTATAGGTAAAAGAAAGATTACAGAAGGAAAATGTACAACAAAAAATTAAAGAATATAAGATGAAAGAACATGGAGTACTTATGCATAAAAACATAATTGATGTTCCTAGTTCTGGAGAACTTCAGAATTTGGTATTTAAAGAAATGCATAATGTTCCATATGTCAAACATCTTGGTTACCAGAAAACAATTGTAGCAATAAGAAGATGATACTTTTGGCCTAGAATGATGAAGGATGTTGTTGATTACATTGCCATATGTATGGAATTTCAGAGAGTGAAATCTTAGCATAGACACCCAATGGGTTTTCTACAACCATTGTCAATTCTAAAGAAGAAATGGGACGTGGTAACCATTGATTTCATTACTAAATTTCCTAGGACAACAAGGCAACATGATTCAATAATGCTAGTGGTGGATACATTGACAAAGGCTTTTCACTTTGTTCCCGTAAAAATAACTCATACAACAATTAATATTCCAGAAATTTACATGAGGGAAGTTGCTAGGTCGCATGGAATACCTAAGGCAATTATTTCAGATAGAGATACAAATTTTACTTCAATTTTTTGGAGAGGATTGTTTAAAGGATGTCATACAAATCTGAATTTTAGTACAACATACCATCCATAGTCATATGGGAAGACAGATAGATTCAACCAATTGATTGAAGACATGTTGAGAATGTACGTGATGGATAAGCCATCTAAGTGGGAATACTACTTGTATTTGGTTGAGTTTGCCTATAATAATAGGTATCAAGCTTCATTGAAGATGGGCCCATTGGAATATTTTTATGGTAGAAAATTCAATACTCCAGTGAGTTGGGACAAACCATCAGACATAGTAGTACTTGGGCCATAATTGTTCAAGGATATAGAAGACCGGATGGTTAAAATTAAGCAGAATTTCAAAGCAGCACAAGATAGATAGAAGAATTATATAGATAAGAATAGGACATGTAAAGAATTTAAAGTGGGAGAGCATGTGCTTTTGAAAGTGAAGCCCAAGAAGAGCTCATTAAAGATGGGCAGTTGTACCAAGATAGCAGCCAGATGTTATGGTCCATTTGAGATATTGGACATAATAGAGCTAATAGCATACATGCTTGCGTTTCATGCTTCCATGAATGTGCATAATGTATTTCATGTATCTTTGTTGAAAAAGTGTGTACATGATCATAACCATCTTATTGATTGGAAATTGATTCAGGTGGAGCCAACATGAGACTTTCATGTCTAGTCGGTGCACATATTGAGTAGAAAGATCAAGGTGCTCAAGAATTGAGCCATATGATTGGAAAAAGTTGAGTGGACCAACTATGGTAATGAAGATGCTACTTGGGAGAATGGAAATTCCATGCAGGAAGAGTACCCGTGACTTTTTCAAGATTGTTGAAATTTTGAGTCCCCATATTAATAATGTATTTGTTTATTTGATGAAATGTAATACTTTGAATATATTAATAAAATACATCGCTAGATACAAGATGAATAAAGATAGAGATATGGGGGTATATTTCCATAAGAGAGGTGCTAAAGGGGCTACGTATTTTTATTATATTTTATTTACCCATCTTGGTTTTAGTTGGGGAAAGTGGTTACATGAACTTCTTGGGGAAGGCCATGTGGTGCTTTATTGCATAAACCTCATTTTTTGTTGTTTTCGGGGTTCCTCATTTGTTCTTGTTCTTGGTCTAGGCATGGAAAATGAATTATGGGAAGAAAAGATCCATTGCTTGTTGATTGTAAGTAATTGTTGATTATTCCAGGAAGGAATGGATGTTTGCATGCATGAGATTGATTGAAGTTGTGAAAGAATTGTCCACAGCTAAGAATCCTTGGAGTTTCCAGCATTGATATTTCCTGACTAATAGCACTGGAGCCTTGGACAAGAAGTGGAATAGCTTGAGGGAATGCATTGCAAATAAATGAGTTCATTTCTTTGGGTTGTGCAGGCTGAAGGGGAAGAGAGCTGGTAAACTAGGATTGTTGTGTGGTTGGGAAAGCCATGAGATCTTGTTATCTATTGTTGTGTGTTTTAGATTCGGCCTAAGACCTGCCTTTGTGGATTCATAGCCCTGGATCAAGGGTGACCTGTTGTTGAGAGCTATAACAATAGTGTCTATGGTTGGGTGGAAGGTCCAATGTTAACAACCAGTTCGTGAATGGTTTATTTAAAGATAAGTGATCTATGTGTTTTCTGTGTAATTTATATATTTCGTTGTGTATTAATTATCTCTAAGATGTCTTGAGTTTATAACTTGCATGTTTGTTTTTAATGTTGTGGATGGCATGTTATTCATTTCTTTTATAGTTTAACATGCTTCTTGATTATTGAATGTGCTAGTATTATGTTTCTTGATTCTAATAATTGGTGTCATAATTCATAATTTTCCCAAGAAGAAGAATTTATAGGTACCTAGGAAGGTGGGTACGTTATAAATCAATATCAAAGTAAATCTTCGGGTTGTTGTTGACATGTAGGTGACAGATTGATATCAAATCAAATATTTGGGTTTGTTGGTGATGGGGTATGTTAAAAATGATATGTTACTTAGACAAATGTTCTTGTTAAAGGTGTGATCATGAAATGCTAAAAAAATAATAGAAAAGAATATGAAACAAAGTGAGTTAATCTTACTCAACCCTTATTATCTTAAAGGGACATCATTAACAACCATGACAACATTGAAATGTTTAAGATGTTATCATTTCCCACACAAAGTATCATAAGGATTGAATCAAGAAATTATGCCATTTGTTCCACCATGTCCATCAAGCATTAAAAACTCCATAATTAGGAGATTCAATCACTATTTGAAATTCTATGCCAATGGTTATGTAAAAGGTCTATTTACCCATTGTTGTTATATATATCAGAGTTAATAATAGCTAATTTTAATCAGATTTCATACACTAACTTGGGAATTTGGAATGACATCGAACCATTAACCTTACAAATGTTCATCAACAATAATATTTAATTAAATTTAAATCATGTTGGTATATGGATTTAAATGCCAACCAATAATCTACTTACTCACTTAATATTTAATTAAATTTAAATCATGATGGTATATGGATTTAAATGCCAACCAATAATCTACTTACTCACTTAATAATAGCTAATTTTAATCAGATTTCATACACTAACTTGGGAATTTGTAATGGCATCCAACCATTAACCTTAGAAATGCTCATCAACAATAATATTTAATTAAATTTAAAGCATGTTGGTATATGGATTTAAATGCCAACCAATAATCTACTTACTCACTACTACTATTATAAACCAATGAAATGTCGATTATAATTCAATGAAAAATATGTGAAAGCATCATTAAGGAGGGATTATTATACATGCAATGATATTTAAAGTGATCATGATGTTGTTGTGTATTGGATTCTATGATTTTTTTTAAGCATCCAAATGAAGTAACAGTCACAAATAAGAATATATCATCTCAAGGAGAGAACAAAAAGATCCAAACTTAAGAGCATTTACCAAAGTGATTAATATGGTTGTTTATGTATGTTAAGTGTTGAGAATCGGTGCACCAACAGTGACTGAAGTGGCTGCCATCCTTAATATGCTTCTAGAAAATAAATGAAATTTGATATTTAAGCATGTATTCCCATGCACAAGTTTGTCATCAAATGAACTCGAGATCATCAATATATAACCTCAAGTCAATATTTGAAAAAATATTTTAGTACGCTCGAGATCTTAAAGAGAGCTTACACACGTAAGACATCCAACCCATATGTCAAGTCATTCCAGCTTATTGATTTGCAAGAATTAGGATTTATGCTCATGACAAGACTCAAACATTGCTCAAATGTGAATATTTATGCCCACACGTTGAAACAAATATTCTTAAACCCTTATTCCGTAAAACCACGAGATATTTGGATTATTTACTTAGCAACCAAGGAATTTCATTAGATGATGCATCAAATCATTATTTTAGAGTCTTAAGATCTCAATAAATGGCAAACATTGCATGAATACCCAATTTCAATCCAAGTTATTAGGCCATTTATTAAGCTATGAATGAAAACAAGATTGGAAACATCTATTGTCATCAAATTATTATGTGTTTTTCCAGCATTAAGATAAACCCAATTAAAGATGTATGAATTAGGTACATTAGAGTTCATGCAAAATATTAGGTTAGATTTGGAAAAAAAAACTAAACTTGAAATTCAAGATCCAAACCCAAATTTTCAGCTAGCTAAGATAGCTTAGTTATTCCAAGTTAAAGATTATGCATGGGATAAAGAGCTAGCATACATGAAATCCAAGTTAGATTAGATTTAGCAATTTAATACTAACTTAGGTCTAGTAATCGAATTTAAATTAATTCTTTTAAAACCCTAGATTGCATGCACATTAAAGGGGGGAATTTAAAAAAAAATGGGATGGATAGAAAAGAAAAGAAACCCTAATTGCCACCATTGAGCATGGAGTCTTAACCATCTTTTTGAATAATTTCCCTTTTGTCCTTTGATAATTGAAGTCTCCATACATATTCTTAGATAATGCTTGGAAATCATCGATCTAGGGTACTTGAATTATACAAAATTCATAGAGATGTTAAACTAGTTCTAGATCTATCCTAAGTATTGCAAATTTGATTAATTAAAACATACATCTAAGGTAACAATTTAAAACCCTAAGGTATTCAAATTCAATACTAAGACATAGCTTTAAAAAACCACAAAGAAACAAAATAAATATTGATCATACCGTATTTTCATTGTATGCCTTGCAATAACCATTTCTTCAATGAAATTTGCATGCCAAATCCCTTCTATAATCATCCTAGGACAATGTACACATGAAAGTAGAGAAGAAAACACTCCAACATTGAGAAAATAAGCCTTTTTATTCCATTTCCAACCATGCTAAATGAGAGTAACGCCCTCCTTAAATAAGTGAGGAACCTCTCAAAACCATACAATGAAAACCATGAGCTAGGATGAACCATGTGCTCACACCATGTGCTAGAATAAAACCATGAGCCTAAAAACATGCTCCCAAGTCAAAACCATGGGAAACTCCTCAATTAGTTACAACAAACTCCTCAAATCTAGGGCGCCCTCCTCTAAGTGAGCAAATAACAACTAGTTTTACACATGTGGGTTAAAAGGAGGCCCTAGAACAAGGGTGCCCCCTAACTAACCCCCAAAATCATGCAACAACTCATTCTCATGTGTGAGAATAAGTAGAAGATGAGGTGCACCCATTCTAGAAGCTTCTAGAGGCTTCACATGTGTGGCTCCAAAATGTAATGATAATTTTCGTGCAACAAATTCCAACAACATCATAACTTGGTCAATTTTTTCCCGTTTTTCTATTATAACCCCATTTCAAAAACCTCGTAGCAATTTTGAATCTTATGGAATTGATCTAGCAGAATTATGGGCACTTTGTCAAAAGATAAATGTCTTTGAAGATGTCCACCCTAAAAAAATGTGCTCTTGAGAAGGATATTCACATGTGCCAAGTAGATAAACATCCAAGTGGCTCATGCATGCTCCATATGCTTACCAATGTACAAAACAATGACGTGGACACCTCAATGATGATGTGGCTTCTTCGTCATCCTCCACTGTGTTGTCACATATCCCAATGTAATGACACAAATCCCAATAAAATTTGCATGGATCCCACTGTAAGTAGATATGGCTGAATATAGGTACATAGATCCTAATGCAAGTACATAGATATTGAGGTAGTGACACAAATATTGAGGCATAGTGCATAGATCCCAATGTGGGGCACCCACCTATAATGATGCATCAAGCTTCAAAACAAGTCATTAGCAAACAAACATCAAGTAATATCCTCTAACAACAACTTAATATAGGTTAATTTTATAAATTTCCTAAGTTTACCATGGTAGGACAACTTTTACCCCTATTACATGTGTTAATGCCTAGGAAAAAGGGTATTTCTAGGTAATTTGGTTAGAGATAGGTGAATTTGATGAACACGCGATGGAAAGCGAAGGGGAACTTTCTGTTTTGACCCTCAAAGTCATTTTTTAATGATGTATACAGTCCTTTACTGGTCCAACTAGCCTTTTTGAGCTAGGAATATTCATTTTTTATACTTGTAAACCTTTGAGAGGGAACTTTGCTTAGAGTTACCACCTAGGTACCTTTTTTTATCCCTTTTTACATTTTCTTTGATTTTTCTTAGTCTTTTTTCTTTAGATATGTGTTTTTTTAGCATAGGAATTTGGGGCTAAGCCTTTTTAATGAGGTAGCATAACTCTAGCCCTAGTATTATTTCATTTTGAAACATTATTTCACTTCATCGATAGCCTTTTCTTCCTTTATTTTTGAATTTGCCTTACATTTTTCTTCATTTAGACCTTGTTGGATGACATTTGATAAGTCAAATGTAAGCATGGATAGTATTTATTTTATGTACATGATGGTAGTGAAGGGAAATGATGGAAAGTGTTATATATGGTTATGATATGGACATGCTACTCAACCAGATCACCAATAATACAATTAGTCTTAAGTCAAGACAACATGTACCCCCATGGTAAAACAAGATAAAATAATAAAATTATTAGCGTTGAGAAGTTTTATAATATACAACGAATGTTTATTACTTTCA
This sequence comes from Picea mariana, assembly GCA_032191745.1. Classification (NCBI taxonomy): domain Eukaryota; kingdom Viridiplantae; phylum Streptophyta; class Pinopsida; order Pinales; family Pinaceae; genus Picea; species Picea mariana. The sequence continues at coordinate 61,141 of JASDQU010815321.1, forward strand.
TGATAGGTTAGAAACCATCACGCCACTTCTAGACAAGAAACCCACATATGAAATCATAACACATCAACTAAAAAGATGAAGCATGAAGTACCATATGTGCAAGCACATATCTTATAAATTATAAAGCATAGGAGCTAATATACGATGGTAGACCTATCTAAAGGAGCTCATGGATGATGTTGGATTGGAAGGATTGGAAGATCATGTTGGAACTGGCATGTATGAGTAGGAGAGCTCATCGAAGCAACATCAATGCACCCCTAAGAGGGTGGTCTGGAAGCAGTTTTTCTTGATGGGGAAATAGAACCCTCTAACATTGACATTACTACAAGAAATATTGAAGTTGAAGTTGATATAAAAGTTGTTTAAATTGAAATTTCTATAAAATTTGCTATTGTTGGTATAACTATAGAAATTGATGAAGCAATTCCTACTAGAAAGTCCATTGAGGTCACAACTCCCACAAAATCCATGGAATGGATTCAAGAAGAAATTACAATTGAGATTGTGACAAAGGTTATAGAAATTGCATCAAAGGTGCAAGAGGAGACTATTCCTAATATTTTGGTAAATTTTACAAAATTTTCAATGGAAGCTCGAGTTGGGGAGGTGCCAATAACAAATGGGGATACCCTAGAGGAAAATTCATTTGAGGATATGATAAAGAAATTAGTAGCTGAAGGAGATGTTATGCCACAAAATTCTATGCTCCAAACCTTAGCATCAAATCCATTTGAAATCATTCAATTAAGGACCAAAGTGGAAAACTAGAGGAATCTTGTTGTCATTAGGTCGGGGTGTGATATAATTAAAGTAATGTCTTCAATATATTCATAGAATTTAATAGTGGTGGGATGAATTTTATATTCCCAAACAAGGGAAAGATGGGAGTATCTTTGGAGATAATGGTAGAGTCTTCAAGAATCCCTAAGATTTGTTCATTAATTAAAATTGGACAAAGAGAATATGTTCCATTTGGCTCATGAATCCCTTTCCTATATATCACCTTCCCTTGTATATGTTATTTTCTTTAAAGTAGCAATGGATATCTTTCCATCTTCATTCTCTAGTTGCAAGTAAGTCTTGTAATGTTCACATAGCGGATCAAGTATACAAATTATACTTTGTTTTGATGAAGAGGACAAGAATTTATTGTGTGAAATGTATCAACATGAGTATTTGTTGGTTGATCAAAGAAAATGGAACCCCAACCCCTTTGTGGGTGATATTAAATTAAGAACTTTCACTTCCTTCATAGCACACCAATATCATTGGAATAAATCATGGGAAAATTTGAAAGATGCAAAGAGATCAACCAATTTATGGGTGAGGGGTGAATATCATGTTCCTGTTGTGGTAATAATGGAGTATCAAGAAATGTTGAAACAACCTTGTGTTTCTACCCACATACTCCATACTCATAGGGATACACTCACTAAATGTGAGAAGAATATATCAATTAGGGTTGTATTTTTTACTTGGTTCCCAACAAAGGTGGAATGCTCTATCTATTGATCTGAGAAAAAGGGAAACCCTTTCACACCCCAACTTTAATGTATCCCTAAATAGGTATAAATTGTATATGGATTCTTTGAGGAGGTATAGGACACATTGGTTGGGGTTGAGATTCCATTTTCCCCTTGTTTTGTGTCCTTCACTTGACTAGCACTTCACTTTTTCCAAGAATGCACATGAAGAGGCAATATTGTGGACTAATGTAGAACTCAAGTTGGGATATTACTTGAGGGGAGAACATGGTCATGCTCCTTTCATCTAGATAAATATCCATGAAAAACACTCTCAAATAGATTCCTCTTATATAAAGGATGAATAGGAATATTGTAGGGTTTCATATGAATTTGTAACAAGTTTAGTTGGGGGCAGATGATGGGTCCCTATTTTGTGGCATTTTCTTGTTGGAGGTTTCTATGGAAGCCCCTAAACCTTGCTATAGATCAAGCCTTTGTCTCCTTCTTTTGAACAATTATTGGTAGTGCTAATTAGGAAACCCAATATAATCAAGTTTGCCTATATTCCTAGTGATTGGACATATATTTTGTTAGTATACAAGATAAATTTAGTAATCTAAACTAGCTACTTGAGAATCTTTGATTTCCAAATTAGCTAATTTAATGAAGTTTGTTATGCTTTTTACCACACTACTACAAATTCATATATAAAAAAGGATCAAAGACCTCTTTGATAAGATGGAAAACTTTTGATAAACACATTTTCTGAATTGTTGAAGACTTGTTTGATAATCTAAGGGGATCTAGTTTGATCCAAATTTATATGTCTTCGTGAGAAATATTGAGTTCTTAATTCATTTATTTCTACTATAGCTAGTCCCGATACTCTATTATGAGGAGGAATGGGGCCACTTAGTAGAAAATGTGTTTTGTTGTTTCATTATTTTTCTATTGAATTTGTTATCTGTTGTTGTGTGTTTATATTTAAGATTTAGAAGAAGTATCACATAGCTATTATTTTACATTAAGCTAATAGTTTACACTACAACTGTGTCAATGAGAATTTTGACACAACTTTTTTTCCATAGGAAATTTCTCTTTATATTCATAAAAATATAAGTATTTTTCATACAACTGTCCTTTCGAAAATTAGACCTCTTAACAAAACTATGAGTTGGCATCAATACATAGCTATGTCTTGCTACCAATACATAGAATCCTATTGGCATCATCCAAATAAAACACATATTACGAACTAGAATCAAAAGAGAGGATACACTCTCAAAGTACTAAGGATCAGCGCTAAGGACCCTCATTACCATCCTCCCACTGAGTTAAAAAAATATTTCCTGGCATATTTGACAGCGCCTTCTTTGATAAGTTATCTGCTTCCATATTATATTCTCTATATATGTGAGCGAAAGAGATATTCCTAAAGTGTAGAAGAGATTCTTTAATCCTTTCTTTCCATATTTCTATAGCTACCACCTGGAGAGCTCCCCTCTTATTTATCCATTCTATTACAATCTTAGTGTCCCCAAGCAAAAGCATTTCCAAAATTGACAGTCTTATGGAAAAAGTTAGAGAGGCCCAAGCCCCCAAGAGTTCATCCTTGGTGTTTGACCCTTGCCCACAATTGTAAGTCCACATATATTATGTGTTGTTGTTTATCATTATCTTTCCTCCTGCCCACTAATTTCACCCCTTTATTGCGATGCTCCGTCAAACCATGCAATAGTTTTTCCAATCAGAATAATTACTTGGGTAATACGAGATGGATTGACTTTAGCCTTGATTCCATAAGTACTAGCAGCTCCTGTGGATTTGTAAGCTACCTTCTGGGAAGAGGGAGAACCTGCATCAAATATGGTTAAGTTTCTTTCATTCCAAATGTGCCAGCTGAGGAGAGCAGGCAACGAAGGATAAGATGGATTTAAATTTGTTCAGTAATTTCCATGGAATTAAGTTGTGGAATTTTGACACAACTTGAAGTGCTTGATAGAAGTAATTTCCATTGAATGCAAGAGTGGATTGTTATTTAATTTTTGCAAGTGTGATTTAATTCAACAGATGTTTTATAGTGTGAATGCAACTTCCTTCTATAAGAGCATTACAAAAAACAATTGTAAAAATACTTGAGGCTTACACATACAATGCACATTATCTCATAAGGATTTTGTTCCTCAAGTTGATAATTAAAAGATCAATTACTTTAACCATTTATCATATAATAAATGTGATGATTAAATTAAATTTCAATTATGTCACCTAATCCCAGCTCTTCAAAAACAAATAGGGTTGTTTTGTGTGTATGTTGTCTTTTAATTAATTAACATATCAAAAGTATAAAATACTCATCAGTCAAAAATAAATTCCCGTAAACGTTAATTAATTGGCATTTAATCAATGTTAAATATATTGACAACTTGTTATGGAGACTTGACATAGATTAAAAAACATCTTAAACTTGGTTAATTGATGTTTGTTGGGGGGGGGAATAAGAAACAAGACAAATTTCACCAATTTTAACTTATTTTGACCTTAAAAATGTTTTTTTCCCAACAAATGTCGATTCAAAACTCAAATTCCAACACCAAATCTAGGAGTGAAAGCATCACTAGGATCCTTTCGAAAAAGGGAAGTCTTAGAGATAAAAGAATTAGCTAGAACTTGTCCATAGTGACCTATGTACCCTAAACAAACCATCACTAGCAGATGTTAGGTATGTTTTGACTTTCGTTGATGATTTTTCTAGGTATACTTGAGTATATTTCTTGAAGAATAAAGGTCACATATGTTAGTAGTAGTTACTTTGAAATTTGATGGGATGTACTAGAGAATGTAACTATCACTTCGAACTATCTCCTTGCACTTCAGGTTAGTGCTTACTAACAATAGGGGGAAATCCCTATGCAATTTATAAATGAAGTGTGAACCATGGGAATAAAATATGCTACTAAGTTGCAATAAATGCTCGTCGTAATTTGAAAAAATGGACCTATAATATGAAATTAAACACACTGAACAACAAGCAAAAGTAAATATTTTCACCTAAGGACATATTTATACCTTAGGAAATGTGCAAATTTATTGTGAGGGCATGAAAACCTACTCTAAAAAGTGCACTTTTCATGCAAAAGGTAAAAAAACAACACATTATTAAATGGATAAATTAACAATAATGACTTTAATGCTTTGAATCCTATGGGATATGGATTGTAGAAAAATAACTATCAATTCAATAGATCAAAGTAATGCAAAAGACACAATAAATCAATAGGATTTATTGACTAAATATTATTTAGCTTACTTCCAAAGTTTGGGGGAATACAAGCTTCACCTACAAAAACTCCAAGGGGTGTCCAACCACTTTCGAAACACCTTCTTGAACTAGTGTTCAGGGGTATAATCATGTGAACACAATGCAAGCTTCTCTACTTCTCAAAAATAATTGTGCAATTTTACAATTAGTCTAATTGAAAAGAGGGGCGTGAAGAGACTGGAACTCAAGAAAAACAAATCACTAGTGAATAGTAACAACTTATCTCTTATCACCCTACCCCTCCACCTTTATAGCATAGGCATGGGAGTGTACATAAATATTCCCAAATAGAAGTATAAAATTCAACTTGCCAAGAATAAATCCCTTCAAAGAGGGAGCATGAGGCAATAAAAGGATAATAATCCAAAATAAATCAGGCTAAACTCTCCTCCAAGATATGCACCCTAGGTCTTTATAGAAATACAGATAAATAAAATAGGCAAGTGTTCTAAAAAGGCCTCTCCAACTCCATGCTCTTCAATTTTAGGAGAAATTAGAAATTATAACTAAGGCATTCTCCCAAAAATCATCTTCATGCCATGCACTCCAAGTGGGGAAAAAATAAGATTTTTAGTGAAGGAATTTTCACAAGATAAGCCTCCTTAACCCATGTTCTTACCACTTGAGCAAAAATAGCATCATTATCTCAAAAGTCAACAATATCAAGCCCAAACTACGGGTGCTCCTTTAATTGGTCAAAAATCAATGATGCACAAGTCCCAATAAGTCAATGAAACCCCCTTGCATGCAATGCTCCACCTCCTAGTGAAAATAATAATGATATAGAGTCCAAATGTCACTAAACCAGTCCTTGAAAAATAAATATGCTTGGAATGTCTTGAGATTTTACATTTATACTCTATGCCATATCGGGTACTCAAAAATACAATCAACCTACATGAAAATATTATCCACCTACTAAAAATAGACTCTCCAAAAATAGACCAAAAAATCATGGTCTTGGATCTAGTTGAAATTAGAACCATGGGCTAATCTCCCGATTGGGTCTTTGGAAATACATTTTATTTTCCTTGACTACCTTTTAAAAATAGGAACTAAAAATAGAATCTCACCAAAATTATAAACTCCTATGATTCACCCAAAATTAGGACCATAAACATATTTCCCCAATGGGTATCCAAATATATTGTCATCCACTCGTAGAAAAGACCAAGTTTCTAAAAATAAAAATTTCTCAAAATAACAAACTCATGAATCTAAAAGTATTGACTTGAATACTCCCCAAAAATCATACAATGCAACTCTATAATAAGGTATGGCTTGAAAAAAGCTAAATTATTTTCAAACTATCGATGCTAAAAAGTGAGCTTTGTAACATTGAACTTGCCTCAGATGATATCCATGAATCTATACTAAAAAATGACACTCAAATTTATGAAATTAAACTTGGTTTTAATATTGGCTCCATTTGGGGGACAATATCATCTTGTTGGATGTTGAGAATCTCAAAAATTTGAATGCAGAAGACCTATAAGGTAGGACCACAAATCCTTTTGAAATAAGTCCTTGTATACACAAGCTTCAAAAATATGTTGAATAGAAGCTATACACACTCAAGTAACTACAACTTGCAACTCAAAAAATCATGTTTACAAATATCCATGATGGGATAATGATTCATTGTTGGCCATGGGAGAGACCATCTAGTTAAGAATCACTAAGGTCAATCCCTCCTAGACACGAGTTGTAACGTACCCAGCGCCCAACTTAGCAACATTATGTGTGGAAACTCATTAAATTATTAATATTTTTTGCTAACCAAATTATGTAGCTTACCAACCGTAGATCACACACATATTTGACCATTTGACTGATACTACAGTAGTACCATTCATTTATCAAGGCCACTAGTGCATTCAGTTGGCCAGGAATCACACAGCTGGGAACTCTAGGAACTCTCAGTTGTTTCATGTTTTCTCACAACATCCTTCACAAGGATCTGAGATATTTCCTCGACACAAAATCACACCACAGCCTTACAACCCGATTTACCAGCACACATACCTCTATCTCAGCATAAAAACATAGCCAAACAATGGTTGTCTTCAAGTATAGCATGGTTGGTCCTCTTCCCATCCCTCTGCCCTTCTTTTCTACCCCAAAATTTGTATGTAAAAATTGTCCCCTATTCTGCATACGCATTCCCTCTTCTTCCTTTCTTTCTTGACTCACACTCTTCTCAAGGATGACTATACCTCATCCCATTCTCTCCAATAACTATGGGATGTGACCACTCACACCCACCCTCTTAAATGAGTTTAATGATTGGCCTCTCATACACTCAATGATCAAATAGAAGGTTATACACAAAGATAATAATTTCAGGAATGTGGGTTGGATTAATACCCATGAATAATTCCCCCTTGGACCCCTATCTCTCATGGAATCATAGACCCCATCGTTCTTCACCTTTTTCTTATTGCAACCAATGATTATCACTTTTATTAATTATTTCAATATAATATGCCAATCGGCCCCCGGCCACATTAAATCAATGCAATCTCTTTGCCCCAATGCATCGGCTCACTAGCCTAATTCACATTTATAAAATTACATTATGATTCATGGGGATTAGAACTAGGGATGTTACATCCTCCCCCCTTTATTTTTTCACTGTCCTCATTGCACAACACCCTATAGGTGTAATTTCATTTTATAATTCCAGTTCCCCGACCAATAATCAACATATATGCCCTTTGGCCCGAAACTACACAATCACTCTAGACTAAACAAATTACATAGACACTCTGGCCCAAATACCACATATACATAGGCACATCCAGTCCCCAAAATCACAAATACAAAGGCACCCTAGCCCAAAAACATATACATAATCCACTGGAATTCTCCTACAGCTATACTGATTTCAACCAGCTCTCTTCCCATTGACCTGCCAAACCCAAGGAATGGCGTCCCATTCCTTTATCAAGGTTGACCCAAGGAATGTGCCCCCTTCACTGTCCTCAGTCCCTTAGGCTGCACCATTTGTTTATCAAGGTCTCTTTGGCATAGGTAACTAGAAATCTCACTGTCGGGAACTCAAGGGACTCACTTCTAGGAAGAATATCAGTAAAATAACCAACAACAAGATTACTTCTACAGTTCGACTCACACAAGAGTGCACTCTTCATGACTAACAACCTAGTTCTTTGACAGTGCAACTCACACTAGAGTTCACTCTTTACGCATGACAACCTGGCTCTTCAAGAGTGCAACTCACACTAGAGTTCTCTCTTCAAGCCTGACAACCTGGTTTTTCAACAGTGCAACTCACACTATAGTCCACTCTACATGCCTGACAACCTGGTTCTTCAGCAGTGCAACTCACACTAGATTTCACTCTTCAGGCCTAACAACCTAGTTCTTCGACAGTGCAACTCACCCTCTAGGCTCATGCATCCATTTCGTTGTTATACAGTTCCTTAGACGATCCATCATTTTCCAAGGTGTTCTCACGTAGAAAAAGGACAAATTGTTGCTAGACTTCCACTAGAAATATATAACATGTGGCAAACATCCCATCTGCATTACATGCATACAATTAGTATGAGACATCATCATATAATTATAAAATTCAAATATGTTTTACATAGGAAAATAGAATTTCCAAAACATGAGTCTTTTTGCTCATAATTGTTTGGCTCTTGCAGCAATAGATATCAGTCTTCCTTAGGGGATTACATCACTACCATATCCAAGACCATTTCCCTTTCAATTTTCTCAATTCCATGTAGCCAAACAAATTCTTAGTATATCATAACAATTTTCAATTATTAATTTCTCAAATATGGTTATATAGGAAAATAAAAATTCCCACACATGAGATTTTTGCTCATTATGTTTGGTTCTTGTAGCTGTAGATATCAGTCTTTCTTATGGCATACATCATTTCCATATCCAAGACCATTTTTCCTGCAATTTCCTCAACTTTCTTGCAGCCAAACAAGATTGTTAGCACTCATGCATATTTTTAGCAGTTCATGAAATGATATCAGATATCTACCCAACAATTCAATCATTTCCAACCATTATTCACATTATAATGGAACTCTACCATTCATCATATTATCTAGAATGACACTATCATTCATTATACATGCATTATCAACACATCAAGCTTTTCATAATGCAATCAAACTTTACCAATAAATAAAACCAATGTGCCAATAATCTTGGCCACATCTACACAATGCATCGTTGCATTGATTCTGGAATACCATATGTTCATGTCATGTATTCTACCATGTTAGTTGGAAGGTATGGCCCATGCCTCAATACATCATCCAAACTCTTCCCCACAACCCATCTGATCCTTTGGATGCCTTCCTCTTCAACCCATACACAACACTAGGAACATCATCCCTTAGTGTTATTTAGTGTAGGAAAAAAGGTTGCATTCCAAACCTCAGTTACATAGGGAATAACTATCATGCACTTGGATATCACTATAGCCTTTCCATTTCCAAAATCATCATAGCCTCACACATGACCATTTCAAATGAAATTCATTGTTATATCAAGAGTAATGTCTCCCGACTTAACTCAGTTATGAATTCATAACATAACATAATATGCAATCAAATTTCCCATAAATTCATTCAAGCAACAAATAATATTTCCATACTCAAGGCCTCCCTCCTTTTCATCGATTCTAATATTGATATTAGAATGAGGGAATCAATGAAAAGGAGGGAGGCCTTGAGTATGGTTGTTATCTATGTAAATATGCATGGCTGTTATCAATTTACTTGATGCTACTTGATCATTTTACATTTGTAGAAGCTTGTCGGCTCCCTTCACTAATTTTATTGGTCAACATTTTTTTCATCCTCATTTGTCTTCATATGGATGGATACCATAAGCAACAATATCGTCATGCTATAATCATGTTTCCTGGATACAAATTCCATCATTATTTCTATTCAAATATCATAGCATCATTATTTCATATATATCACCAGCATGCTCAGGCATGTCTACATGCATAAATGCACATTAGTGTGCACCAAAAATTTTAACTTTCATGCTTATTTATGCACATGCATTCTATCTTTAATCTATGCATCATGCATCAATTCTATTATGCACTCCAATGCATATCTATTTTATATTAATTAACTATTTAGATTTATTGTTGTAGATGGTTGTCCTTGAATTTATGTAGAACCCTATTGCCATGTGCGTTGCTCTTTTTCTCAATTGTGCACCACTGGCCCCTATTCTACACCTGCTAGCCAAGCCTCACTTGGCCATCCTGCATTTCCAGCCACTAGTGTTGCCATCTCACAACTACTTTATGCAAAGAATATTGTCCCAAGATCTTTTGGATAAATTCTCAATATTCATAGTGTTGTAACATGCACTATCCCAGCTAAACATTAACACTACAATCTAATTAACCACTTCCTATTTTTCTTGAACAAATTGGCCATGGAATACCATTATCATTGACTAGCATTTCAACATTCTAAAATAATTCTTTCATTTGTTCTTTCTAATATTTCTTGCCACCCATGACTTTGCTCAATATTAAATGTCTCTCTTCACTTCATTGAATGATTCACCATAAAGCATGTTTTGGCTATTCAATACCACCCTGCTTCAATGGAAATGCCACCCTTTTCCATTTGCACCTGTACCTTGCTTTTGTTGCTCACTCTGATAATAGAGGCACCTTTCTTGCTTGTGTAATTTTGGAAAAGAGTTGTTAGATCATATCTAGAAATTCCTTCTTCCTACATTCCCATGCTTTCTCATAGAGATGACTGATCTAGCCCTAAGTCACACCTCATCTCATTATATCCTTTCTCCTTCTCTTGCAACAAGATTTGTTGCTTTCACTATATTTCTATCTTCAAGGTTATGGATTCCTCCTTGCTTCTTATGCATGCAATGGCATTATTTACTTGTTGGGTTCATACCCTATGCGAAAATATTTATTGACCTTTCCTTTGCAAGCCATTCAATCTCTATAGCATTTTAATACTAATATTCCTTTTCTTTTATTTAGACCCTTGACAACCTTGCAACACCTTCCCTGCACTTTCCTTTGCAGTTCTTTGATGCTTCAGCTATCTTCTCAAGCTTTACCTATTTATTGTCTAATGGAACCTAGAAGTAATTTAGAACAGACCCACACAATTCACAGTTGTGTAATCTTATCCTCTTTCTAGAAATCCTTTTTACACAACACTATCTGTAGAGTGCTCTTCTACTTAATGACAATGGCCTGTTAGTAAGCTTAGCCTATCTTTTTTCAAGATATTGCTCTTCAGGTTTTCCTCTGGGATTATGCATAGGTACTATCCTAATCATATACACTCTTAATTACACAACAACCCCCTTTGGCACTCACCTCTATCATTGGGAAGGTTTCTCCAAACTTTGACACCATTTAGAAAAATGTTCACATCAAGTAATTACATGGTTCATGGAATTCAATTCCATTTTTCATTACTTTCATGTAGCTCTTTATTACCTCAACCTACTTTTACTAGATTCATCCATGTTTCCATAACTCTAATACCAAATTCTAGGATTGAATTCATTTGATTATACCTCTAATTTTGCACCATGTGAAAGCAACCGTTTTTGTTAGAATTATGCATAGCATAAAATATTTCATCATATAGAATACAAGTTATTTCTTCATAAATTTATGAAGGACACATTTCACCAATTTGAATTTGAATTTTCTTTATGCATTCCTCCCCAAAATAGCTTCCCAATGACTATACGCATGCCTCAATCTGAATTTTGAGTGAAAAGTTACAACGACTACATGCTGCAATTCCACTTTTTTTTACTGCTACAGAAATCTATTTATTAATTTCTGAGAAATTTGATTGCCCAAATCAAAATTTTGGGTTGAAATATGTCGTCTACTCCTCAATATCTTTCCAACGACTACTTGTTTTCTCAAATCCGAGCTTGGAGATGAAAGTTATGGTCTGTAGAATTTTAGGTTGTTTTATTCAATTTACTCATGTATGCTACATGTGTCTTATTTCTCTTCTTGCACATTTTCAAGTACCCATAACCAAAATATGACTCCACTGCTAGCTTCTATGGGTCATAATATTTCCATCGACTACCCTTGTGCTGCAAACAGACTTCTGAGCGTAGATTTATACCCTCTGGAAGTAATAGTGGTGCCAAACTTTTACCCTCATTGTTTTGGCTGTAACTTTCTCATACGAGCTTTGTTTCGCGAACCGTTTATCTCGTTGGATAACTCTATTTGAGTTATTTTATTTGATATGTAGAGAAAAAGTGTACCTTGATACACTATGTTCTCCTTGGTTTTTCTAAAAATGTCATTTAGGGCCTCAAAAATGCCCCACAAGTTAATGACCTTCCAAAAATATGAAAATTTCACAAAAAAATCAATGTTTTACTATTGTAACGGCTCTTTAAATATCAATCATTAATCTCAAATCATGATACACAACAACTGTTGATATATCCTTGTTGGCGATCGAAGATTGGTATCATCCTTTGGATGCTCAAAACGTTTTTCCAAATCTATCGATCTGATCATCGGTCGTCAGTCTATTTCCTCAACACCCGATTTTCAATAACTCTTATGTCGGTCGTCGACGATTTTTGTTGGAGAATGAAAAAATATCCGTTGAATCTGTCGATGTTGGACCACTGGACCATCGATGATCGTCGATCCCCAATGACTACTGAACGCTTTCCCAAATCGACTGATTTGACCATCGACCACTTTTGTTGGTTGACGTGGCAGTTGTTGATGTGGCATGAAACATGGATGATGATGTGGCATGACACATGGATGTTGAGGTTTCAACTTGGGTGTCTTGGCAAGACATGTGTATGATGACATCATCATCCTCTTTCCCCCATCAACCATCGTTCAATTCTCTTGGACAACCCAGATACCTCGCCGTCTTCGGTCAACATCGAACCATCAGCATGTCAACCATCGATGCATTGACCATCAACAAATTCTCTTGCTTGATTCGAACACTTTTACAAAATCGGTTGATGGCCAACCATCGGCCCATTGGCTGTTGACAATGCTTGTTGGCAACTAAAAATAATTTTTCAGATTCAACCGACCCCCAACCATCAGCCATCGGTGGTCAGAGATGTCTTATGGATGAACCAAAATCTTCATAATTTTGTTCGATTCATCCATCGACCATCGATAATTTCTCTTAGCGAATTTCCAACACTTTACCAAACTCATCGATCTGACCATCGGCCGTCGATGGATTCTATTGTCGAACTTCACACTTAGAAAATTTTTGAATTTTCTATGATTGATCTGGACCGTCGATTTGCTCCCTTTCACAACCCTTGATTTAATCATGGTCATTAATCCCATCAATGTTTCAAATGACTGAATCCTTATGAATTTTTAAAAATTATCATGATGAATCCCAGTCATCGATCTCAAGGGAAAAAGAGATCTCGGCTGTCAATCCACCAAACTTCCTGTAACTCTATAGACAGGCTTTAAAACTCGAATTTTGACCATTCCAAGTCGAATTTTGATCTGCTAGTTCACTGCTCTACTCCATTAACCCTCTCAAACCGTTTGAAGTCATTAAAACTCAGATTTCACTCACGGAATTGGGGATTTCCCTCTAAAATCTTCGTTTTTTCCCCAAATTGGTCACAGACAAAATCTGCAACAACGAATTTCACTAATTCTCTTTGGTTCGAGCCCATACAAGCCCAGTGTTTGAACCATAGCTCTAATTGTTGGATTACTGAGAGGGGGGGTGAATCAATAATAGAGAAATTTAATCCCTTTTAACCATATAATCCAAGTGTTATATCAATGAAGCATTATCATCCAATAACTGTAGAGTA
>JASDQU010815322.1:8407-30511 GCA_032191745.1 Picea mariana
AATGCAATGTGAGGAGGCTAAGCACTTCTCTTGTGGCTACGGTTTACCTTAGCCACCACCGATCTCCTAAGTTGTCGAGCTCTCTAGCCACTCTCGAAATGCTTTGCAGATTTGTATTTTCATTGACCTTGTATTTAGAGATTTGATTGGGGAATGCCTTTGTCAAATTCCTTTAATATTTGCAAATTGCCACCAATTACAGGTTTTTGTTTAAGAGGTCGTTGTCTTCTCAAGAGGAGGAGCCCTATAATCTACGATTTGTGGAGGAATAATGGGTGAGAAAATATTTACAGAGGTTGAAGTTTTCAAAGTTTTGGTCAGTTCTCCACAATAAAGCAATGGAAAATAACTTATGCCTAGTAAATTTATAAAATAAATGGAAGCCATTCCTTCGTTGGAACTTCCATCAATAGATTTGAGAAGAAAGTTTAACCCAAAAGGTATGAAATCATGGATAATAGAGCATTGGTTGCTTGAGATTTAGGTTATAGTATATCAATGTACTTTTTGCTAACGTTTCTTTGTGTTTTTCTTTATTAGCAAGGAAGATCATGACTTGATAATCCGTTATGGATCCTATTTCATGAGATATAAGGGCATGTACTTAACTCCTTGGGATTTTGATTTCAACTCAAAAGAGGAGATTTCCTCAACCTTGATATGGGTTAGGTTGCCACACCTACCTCTAATTTCTTGTGATGATAGCTCTCTCATATATATTGGGAACAAGTGGGGTAGATTTATAAATAGAGAAAAGCCAAAAGGAAATTTGTACTCTTGTGCACATATATGTGTGGAGGTGGACCCGGATAAGGGACTCTTAGAGGCTTTGCAAATCAACTTGGATGGGCAGAGTCATTAACAAGCCCTTGATTATGAGTAGCTTCCTTTTAAGTGTAATTCTTGTCACCTTTATAGACATTTTGTCAAAAACTATTAAAAAATCAAGAGGATCACCCCCCTCAAAGCAATTATCAAACATTGATAATGAATTCAGGTCGGTTGTAAGTAGGTGCAAAAATCCTCAACTCAAGGGGATTTGGCAAGCAAAATCATCTCAAGAGGGACCTTCCAAATCAAGTAACAATATATTTGAAGTCCTTGGAAATTTAGAAGAATCAATAAGGGAAGCCAAAAGGGATGAGGAATTGTTGAAAGACCCCAACTTCAACATAGACCATCGTGAAAGAGGTGTGGATCCAACCAAGACCCAAGAGGATCCAAAGAACATTGTTCAAATAAGAATATAAGAGGATAAAGCAAACGATGGAGAGAAGGAAGAGGAGTAAGAAAAGAAGGAAGATGAGAAAGAAAAAAAGGATAAGGAAAGCCGAAAGGGTGTCGTCTCTCCAATAGTTCTAGTACCATATGGTCATTCATTTGTGACATCAAATTCTCTATCCTTCGTCAGAGTCCCGAAGAAAGTCCCTCATCTTTCCCCTCCTCTTATCGAGGGAAGGAAATCAAGTCAGAAATGCCATGAGAATGAGGCATAATTGAATATTTTGTTGGGTCATTAGTTAACATTGGATTCTCCCCTTTCTAAAGTGGGGATATTTGCTCACAATCGATAGTCCATGTTTTTATGTATTGTAAATCGATATCACTATTAGGTCAATTTGTTAGAATTTATAGTAGTAAGGTTTGTAGATTTTTTGGAAGAAAAATGTAAGAGCAATGCAGGTTGTGCATAGGCTCTTCTCGATCTTTGGGAATTTTGAATTCTCAGTATCAAATTCTTTGAAAGAATTGTATTAACTTGCTATATTGTGCGGTC
This sequence comes from Picea mariana, assembly GCA_032191745.1. Taxonomy (NCBI): domain Eukaryota; kingdom Viridiplantae; phylum Streptophyta; class Pinopsida; order Pinales; family Pinaceae; genus Picea; species Picea mariana. The sequence goes on from JASDQU010815322.1 coordinate 10,185, forward strand.
ACAGCTTTCTTTTAGTACGAACTCTAATTGTTTCAATTAAGATAAAAATAAAAATTATCACTAATTAACATAACCATCAAGTAAATGATAGTGCAAAGCTTACTACAAGAAGTTGATCTTATAAGTGAGAGTGAGATATTCCTCTTAGCTCACATAGAGTTTCAATCAACAAAAAAATTATGAAGAGCAAACATGTTACAAGTGAGATTTGAATTCGAGTGGAGAGGATAACAATTTCTACTCTCAACAACCCAAATTAAACCCACTTGACAAAAGTTAGTTAATTTAATTTATATACCATTGAAAAATATTAAAGCTTTTAATAATTACTCAATTAGGATGGTGATATTAATGTTTTTTTAAAAGGGTGATAAGCTTATTAGTCCCTGCCAAAGGCCTGGGACTATAGCAATGAGTTTGCCTTTGACTTTGTATTAGTTTAATGTTGACTTTAAATTTATGTGCTATATTCAATGTGTAACATAGGAAATCAATATATGTATTTTTCTAAATAATAAAAAAACATATTTTTCTAAAATTTAATTGGCTAATATTTTTGATGTGTTATTGCAGGCTTCACGTCATTCAATGTATAAAATTTATTACACAAAATGAATTTGCCAGTTTGACATGACAAGCATGTTGGGAGTCGGGTATAAATGTTTAATGTGTCTTCTCTAAGAAACTGATGGAAGGCTCGGTCTCGGTCTCACTGTATGCATTGTTTTCATCGTTGTCGAACCGTATTGTATTCTCTTCACGAGCCTCCTGTAAATTTTTCCTTTGTTTTTTTAGCGCATATGTCGCCTGCACCGCATGACCGTCAGTTCAATTTATGATTAAAATATGTCGTGTATCAATGATTTTATAATGCCACTGTACTCGAAGGTCCTTGGGAGTTATGCTGCCGGAAAGTTTACAAAAAGTCCAGTCGTCGACTAGAATTCCATCCCCGCTATGGTTATAAAGAGATGAGACTCCTCATATCCGAAGGAAATCCCTGATATCCGGAGTATCCCTAAAAGCACTGGCAATATCCAAATAAAAATATTAGATTAGTATTATGCCGTATGATAATATATTTAGGTTAATGCACCATATATATTAAAAAATGTAAAATAGAATTTATCATAATTTTTTAAAATATAAAAAGTATATCTATATGGGGCTGTAAAACCAAATTGTAATGGGGCAAAGTTGAATCTTTTGTTGTTTGTTTATAGAATAGGATATTTTATTTATAGAGGTTTCAATATCATGGTAAAATATTTTATTTTATTTATGGAGGTTTGAATATTATGGTTAAWTTTTTTATTTATCTAGGTTTAAATATTAYGGTCAATTTTATTTATTTATTTATGTTTGAATATTATGGTCAAATTTATAAAAGTTTGAATATCATGGTTAAAGATGATGCATTGTCATTTATCACATTTATATAGATAAATTATTTTTTTTCTAATAGAAATGTGAAGCATCTCATTGACATTCAATTGGATACCATTTAGGTTGTTTAGTCTTTTTCTCTAAATTGTGTCACCAAGTTCCTTTACATAATAAATTAAGGATTTTGAGGAGGATTAAAATGACTTGAGAGCACTTAGCATCTTCTTAGTGATATATTACTAACTTCTCTTCTACCAAGAGTTCATGGGCCTTGGATGTTAGTAGCCCTGCCACGTGGCCATTATAGTCTTCTTGACTAGAAGGCCCGGCACATGGTAGTGGACCCACGATGGCAGCTAAAATCAATGGTTGAGTTCTGCGTGTCAACATGCCTCAGTCTGCGAAAAGAAAAAAACTGTGCACAGGGTTCGTTGTATGCATGTTTCAATTGTCATTTGACTGGCCAAGAGACTACATCGACATCAACCAAGCCAGTCCCATTACAAATTCGTTGGCATATTGTTACATCCGGGTTACATCCTTGCTCATGTTTCTCTATCTTATGCCTAGATTCAAATTATGGGTCTTGTCAGTACCTAGAGTAGTGGGTATTAAGCTTTAATTTTTTTGTAGACGGAGTAACGGGATGGTAGTAAAGACCATACATACCATAATATTTTTTAATCTCAATTTCAAGTTTCTCTCGTATAAAAAAAGAATTAATCTCAAAGACATTTTTTATTTATTTTCTCCATCTCAAAGACAATTTTTTTTTTAATTTTCTCCATCCTTATTAAATCTGCAGTTAAATGTATCTATGCTGATTAAATGTATCTACATGTATCTATGTTGTTCAACATGTATTTCCCCACTAACTTGGCATCCTTATTAAATCTGGAGTTAAATGTATCTATGTTGTTCAACATGTATTTATTAACTAACTCGGCAGGCACTGCGTTGCCATGCAACCCTTGTTCTATGTTGCTATGAGCAAAATAAAATAATGTATAATATAGTATTGATGACTTATAAAAGCAAAATGAACTACTCCTAAACTCCATGTCCATGAACTGTGCTTAGGTGTTGGTCCACTCTAGTGTCCTTGTCTTCATCTAGTATAATAAGATTTGAAGGAGTTCCTTTAGAGTTCAAAATGTTGTAATTATGATCATCGTTACCATCTTGATTCTCTATGTAGTTGTGAACAATGATTTCAATATTGAATATTTCTTTACAAAGGATGTCAAATTTCTAATCCAACGCATGTAACTTATGCAAAATATCCAAGTGTTGGCTTCCTCCTTCTTTAACTAACTAAGCTATAAAGTCCTCGTTGAGCCAATATAACTTTGTTAATTTGAAGATTTTAGTGTCACAAATTATGAAATAGCCAAGGTCAAAAATCCATGCATCAAACTCAACTTCTATATGGTCTTTGGAGTTTTTTTAGCATTTATTATTGATAATTGTTTCCATTTTTTCCTTGGTGCTGATTGCAAAATGAGTATGGTAAACCGCTTTTTCCCGTATAGCCTCTATGTGGGCCCTGGTGTTGGCTAGGAGGTGGGTTGCCTTTGGCCAACCCATTTTTGTTGCTTTTAAAGGTATTGGTCTTGTTACTATACCACATGATTGGATGCTAGGCTCTAGAAAAGGAGGCAAGAGGCCACCCAACAGACAAAGGATGTGTCAGATTGGGTTTAGGAAAAGTTGAATCACTCCACCAATGGGTTTCTAGGCAAAGAAGAGCAATATTCAGTAAGCCCAAAGGGATTAGCCATGTCCCAAATTTTGTGTTGAGAGCAAAGATATGCCAAGAAATGGTTGACTAACAGTTCAATGAGAATGAAGGATAGGGGTTTGGAATGTCAGAGGTTATGGCCATTCCAAGTCCAAGTGGAAGAGGACCCCCCAAGTTGGTTGTTGGGTTAATCCAATCAATTAAGGTGGGGGAGGTATACAAGACTGGCACCAATAACCATAACCATACAACTTGGTATCCCCACCAAATGGAATTGAATATTTTTCAATTCACTCAAAATGTTAGCAATGTAACAAACGCCAACTATGGAAAATACAAAAAAATCATGACAATCAAAAGCAAAGGGCCAGTGAGGGAGTTTCTATATACTAACTAACTGGGATCGATTCCAATTGTATATGCCATGTCTTGAGCCAACTCTGTCACCCTTGAGTTATTTCTAGTAGCTCTTCCTAGTGAAGAATTCACTGGTCCCAAGTTTGAGCTTGAGTTTAAATTGATACATTCCAACTCTAGCCATGATTAATGGAGGTCTCATCAAACTAGTTACATAATAAAATGAACTACAATCCATATGTTCATTGATGAAGGTGAAAATCGCCATGCCTACACCACCCTACGAACTCAATAACCAACCCTTCCTTTACTGCTTCGGGGAGCTTCGAAGTGCGTAGGAGGCATCCTCGAGCCATCCCCTCTTATGACATCTCATTATCATGCACAAGCACCCCATCCTAGTGTTGTGTTAACCAACTTATTAACCATTCTTTGGGGCATTTATCTCTACACAACTCTTCAAGAATATAAGTGTTATGTGGATGGTTTTTCTTGGATTCTTCAATTAATACTAGTGTCCTCCTTTTTATTTTGTTATGCATCTCCAACCACTCACTCATTGAGCTGATGTTGAATGTATTGTCTACCATCAATATATTGCTAGTTGATGCATAGTATACAAAACACAAACCCCCACCAATACAACTAATACAACCTTGCATTTACAAACAAACTACAAAGAACTAATATTCACAAAACTTTGAGACACAGAGTCCAGCCTAGGGACGACATCCCACTCATGTAGAACCTCAAAGAGACTAGGTACCTAATTTTCCTTCCCTTCCATGGAGGAGTTAATATACTTCGAAGTTACAGAGGAATTTAGGACATTGACATGGTTTGCTAGCCAATTTGCAACCTTATTGACAATGCACTTAACATGCTTGAAAAAATACAAAGGCGTTGTCTAAACGTTCTATGTTTTGGCATTTTTAACTAGAATCCGACAATATAAATTTGGCTAAAATCACCTATTTTTGTTGTCTAAATTGCATTTTTGAATGCATCATTGGATTTAGCGTCCTAAAAAACCCAGGAGTGCTCAAATGATACAAACTTAACTACTTAAATTTATAGTTTTAACAATTTATGGCCAGATTTTGAGAAAAATCGGCCTGAAAATATGCCAAAAAAAACAAAACATAAAACCTTTAGACTACACAAAATACAAACCCTTTTCTTGTTAAAAAAAAATAAAGAATATTCATTGAGGCTTCACACTACTTTTCTTAAACCATTGGTTTTTTTATAATTTCCACACTAGGTTTAATCATTTCTATTATCATTGATGTATAAAAATAATCATTTTTAATTGTTGATGTGTAAAAGTAATAATTAATCATTGATGTGTAAAAGTAATAATTTTTAATAACAAGTCTAAAATATTGACCAAACAACTCTTTTATTATCATTGATGTATAAAAGTAATAATTTTTAATCATTGATGTGTAAAAGTAATAATTTTTAATAATAGGTATAATATATTTATCAATTAACTCCTAAAAAGAGTAAGTTACACCATGGTTATAACTATCGCTCATCACATTAACATATTATATTATAGCACACATCGTGTATATAATATCTAATTAGTGAGTGAATATTTTTCTTGGAGTATTGGTCTCACATTCTTAACATTCTTAGGGTATTCCTTTGAAATGAAAACTTTTTTTTATAATGTTATAATGTTCAAATCTCTAGAGATAAAGGAATGTTTTCTTATGTTAATGGAGACATTCAAAGAGGTAATGACCCTCCTACTAACATAATGGTTGATTGGTCATGGCATTTATATGTTTGATTGCTTATCCTCCTCCTCCTACCTCCTCTATGTGGCATGTGCACGTGTGCTTGAATAATGACATGGCAATAGGGCACATGGCATTTAGGGATTGCTTTTACAACTACAAAATTTCCTCTCCACCTATTTCACATTGATTGCAAGACTTGGTCTGCAACATCATAAAGCCACAATATGTCATTATCCTTATGTTAACAGGGGAGTCCATAGAGGTGGTGGCCTTCATACAAACATAATGGTAGATTGCTTATGAGGTTGGTATGCTTGCTTGTGCAATGTTCCACTCCCTCCTTTGTGTAAATAATAACCTAACAATGTAATGCGCTTCTTTGTGGTGTCTTGGAATTGCTTCTATGACCATAATAACATATCTCCTCTTCATATCCCCATATTGATTATGAGGATTAGTCTATAGTTGCATAAAGACCCTATTATGCCAATGGAAACATCCATGGAGGTAGTGGACCTCCTACTAAACATAATGGTAAGATTTGTTGCAAGCTGGACATGCTTGCCCAATGTTCCACGTCTTCCTTTGTGTGGCATGTGTAAATAATAACATAATAGTAAAATATGCCTCTATGTGGCATCTTGAAATTGCTTTTACAATGATAAAATCTCTTTGTCGTATTCCACAATCACTACATTTTTTATATTTTATTTTTCCATAGGAGGGGAAATTTGTCAACATACATCACTAGGGTTCATCAACTTCGCTAAACCAAGTGCAAAGTGTGAATCATTTGGTGCTCCTATGTGTTAACTCATTAGCTAAACCACCCCAAAGAGTGTCAATACCTCCTTGTGCCCTTTAAGTGACAACAAAATATCTTGATAACCCTTCCCTCCCAGGTTAAAGTCTTGAGAGTCCCTCCCAGGTTAAAGTCTTGAGAGTGACATGTCTTGAAAGCGATATAGGCCCGAAGTGATTTGACCGAAAATGTAGGCATCTCATTCGTATTTATAACGACGTCTTGACTTAAGCTGGGTCACAAGTTTCTGATGTATATGACTTATGGGGTGTTGCATATATTCTTGGGGGTATAGTGGCAACAAATAAATATGATCGTAAACTTAGCCCAAGTCACTCTATCCCCATAGTCTTATATATATATAATTTTGTGTATTATGAAGAAGTAAGTAAGCTTCAATCCAGCCCCATGGGATAGCGCAGTTGGTGAGATGTGCATATACTCTCTCGGTTCAGGGAGAGGTCATGGGTTCGAGCCTTGTGTCCCTAGGGTTGCGGTTTAGCACCTCATATCATCCATGAAGTGGGGAAGTATTGGGTGAGTTTCCTGCGACATCTACTCTTGAAAAAAAGAAAAAAGAAAAAAAAAAGTAAGCTTCAATCCTTGCATAGCATAGAGCCCCAACTTATGTTGTTCAAGCATATCATGGAGGATTTTTATTTTTTGAATGTCGTTTATGGGAATACTACATAATGAACTAATATTTCCATTATCTTAGTCCAATGGTTGTAACCCGAATGGTAAAATACTAAAAAAAAAAGAATAAATCTCTTGCCACCCAAGTTCAATTCCCACTGTGAACATGTTGAGTTGTTATGGTTTCACTTGAAGAAAAGGTGCCCCATCAAGATAGCTCGCTGCCCTATTGTAATCACAACCAACTCCCCTAAAACTTTAAAAAAATATTTCCCTGGCCACCTGAGTTCAATTCCCACCATCACCATGAACATGTTGGGTTGTTATGGTTTCACTTGAAAGAGAGGTGCCCCATCAAGGTATCTCTCGGCCTATTTTAATGCCGACCGACTCCCTTAAATCTTGAAAAAAAATATTTCCATTACCTTAAAAAAAAATTAATTAAAAAATCCATTCAATTTATTCTCCACCGTTTTTCCTACGTGGCGTAGGTCCATGTGGAGGACTACTATGTAGTTTAATTAATTAATATCTCATCGCACGTGTCGGGGCACAATTGGTTCGAACACGTCAAAGTTTTCATAACAATGGACGAGTAAAAACGTGGCGAAATCTGAGTGGTTGATTGCCCCCTTCACTTCACCATATCTTATCACCATGAAGTAATATTTCCAGTAGGTGACCTAAACAAAGAAAATGAATTAAAAAACCCATTCAAATTTTCCCACCGCTTTTCCTACGTGGCACAATGAAGACGGCTATAGAGTCCATTAATCAACGCCATCTAATCCCACGTGTCAAAGAGCAATTGGCTCGAACACGTCAATTTTTTTTACCACTGGACTCTGTGAGCAGAAAACGTGGCGAGATCTGAGTGGTTGTGATCGCCACGTGTCAGAAAACGATGGGTTAAGTGACGCATATTGAATTTACGGAAAAGTAGATGATTCTGGAAGAGGTTTCTAGGCGCAGAGTAATAGGATTGTGGAAGGGCACCATAAATCCATTGCTCTGTAAGATTTCTTTCAAATTTCGACGCGAAACGAGAAGCTGCAGAGGTCGCGGATGATGCAGTTGCAATGCTGAGGTTTTTCTGAGTGGATCGATAGTCGGGACGATTTTATCTGCATTGCGATAATATACCAAGAAGCGTCAGTTCGCTTTCATTCACGAGGTATTGAGGTTGCTTCTGCTTCAAATTTGATGCGCGAGGGTTTTGGAAAGGCTCCAGCCATGGGACGGAAGCAGAAATGCACGGTGTTGAACAGCACTGGAAAAGATTTTAACGGCTTTATGTTCCTTGCAGCGTTTATTATTGCTGGTAAGTTTTCTACCGGTAAAATAACAATTTCAGGCGTTTATTAATAATGCCATTATTTTAAGCTTTGATGCACGAGGATTCCAGATTTTATAACATGACATTGTAAAGATCTTTAAAATATACGAGTGTCCATTATTGCGAAGAGGCATGCTCCCTTGTATAGTGATGACTCTAGGGTTATATATTGCTTGTTAGCTTTTATTTTAAAGTACACTCTTCCAAAGATCTGGATAAGATATGGCATTTGGATCTTAAGGGTTTCTAAAGATGCATGGATCGGCCTTTCTGCTCTCTGGAAAATGAAGTTGGCTTTGTTACTATTATATTGAACTGTATCGGTAGCATTTTGCCGTGGAACCTTTCCTTTAAATTTATCTAGGAAATGTACATAACCTGCCTGTAATACGCTCAAAAGTGTTATATATAAGCAGTCCAGACTCTGATATTAACGATCTAATTCAAATCAGTTTTTATGATTGGCTATCTGGTGGCGATTACTTGTACTGATTGCTTGATTGTTGGTTTTTTCTGTTGCTTGTATATCTTCGAGCTATGAGTGCTTCCTCTTGCGTTGCTCTGAATCTCTTAAAGGTCCTTTTATAATTTTTGCTACATCGAATCCCATGAATTCTGTGAAGCGTTTCACTGCTGAAACCAAATTCCATTTCTATCTGAACTGGATCTAGCCATGTCAACCTTACAGCTAATGTATTGTTTTGAGCTCTCTCTCTCTCTCTCTCAATCCATGCTTGGTTATCTACTGAGTAGATTTTAAATTTTTTCAAACCCGCAAACAAGGCCCCAGCTTCTACACCTATGTTTACTGTTTGACTGAAGGAAATTTTGCACTTCCTTCCGAGTCTCCTCCTTCATATTCGGCCTTTCTTCCTACGGTTTCTTCCCCTTATCTTTGAGCTTTCCATATAGCCCTCTCCTCCAGAATACAATGGCTTCGTTGTTTGCTAATTTCTTTCGGATCTTTTGCGTTGTGCCTAACCATGTTTTCTTTTTCTGTCTTCTTTCCTCTGGATTAATTTCGTTCTCTCTATTAAGAAATCATATATGATGATCTGCATTATGTTCTGTTATTCTCCGTTATTTCCTCCTAATTGAGTAGCTCTTCATAAATGCGAAGTCACACTTGATGGCACTTTGTACCTATTCCTAAATTTGCCATCTCAAATTTTGGTTACTGCTGTCTAATTTTCTGTAAACTGCAATCGACAATATTTATCCTGTAAAAATCCTTCTCTATTTCCAGAAACTGAACTAATTTCCTGTAAAAGATCTTCAATTTATGTTTTCTGAAATGCATGTTTGGTATTTGTATACCGATGGCCATTTTCCACTGCTCAAGATAAGTTTGACATGAATGGAACTGGCTGCTTTTGCACTGGTTTAGAAATTCTGTTCACATAAATCAAACAAAATCTAAAGCCTGTGCTCTCTCCCTTTTCGGAACTGGCTGTCAATCAAATTTCTTGTACAGGTGGTCATTCTCTTTTAGGCCATCTGAAAGTGACTAATCTAATTAACTTGGAGATATAGTGTGCAGTGGGATTAAAAGTGCCATTTCTGTTTCTTAAATTAATTATTGCACCCAGAGACACATTCTACAACAAGACAGTATGGGGAGTATTCGGAGATGTGTCACGAGTGAGTGTAATGCTGATGTCGCCCTGACTTTTCACAGTTAAAAGAATAATATACCTGAATAGTAATAACCAGCCTAGGTTTATCTTAACTGATTGATCATCTATCAAGTGCAGAGAGGGATTTGATCCCTCATGGAACTTTAGATCAATCGCTCATGGCACTTTAGATCCAGGTTTAAGATGGATCTAGGTTGGTTCTAGGTTGGTTCTAGGGGAGATGTGTCAGATGTGTCACAAGTGAGTGAGTGCAATGCTGATATCACCTTTACTTTTCACATCTAAAAAAATAATATACTTGAATAGTAATAACCAGCCTAGTTTTATCTTAACTGCATGGGATTTGATACCTCATGGTACTTTAGATCGAGGTTTAAGATGGATATAGATTGGTTCTAGATTCAGAGAGCTATCAGGATTTTGTTTGGGAAATTTGTTTAACTCACTCAGAGTACAGAGTATTAAGATTTGACTAAATTGCATGCAAATTTTTCCTAGATGATCTAGATCAAGGTTTCTGGAGATGAATTTTGATTTAAGCTATTTCGAAATCCTTAATTTTTGGGGATCATGTGTATTTCCCATATATTGGTTAGATAACTTTATCTTGTTCATTTGAAAAAACGAAAGATCTACATTTCGCTGCTTTTCAGCATTCCAATGTTTGAATTGATTGGCAAGTTTGAAAGTAAATTGTCACCTGCTTATCAGTCAAGTCTTACAGAGTACTGTAAAGGAGTTGTAGCTTTAGCCATAAACATAAATGTATATTCTATATAATATAATTCCAAATTCTTACAGAGATCTGTTGGGAGTTTTGCCTTTAGCCATAAACCTAAAATAAACATGATATATATGAAAGTTCAAAATTTGATTTAGGCTAGCATTGATAGTCAACTCACAACGATGCTTTGCTTTATGTCTCAGGTTTTCTTGTCAGCTCTGTTATTGCTGCAGAAGAAGCAGCTAAGTTAGGAACTGTAATTGGTATTGATCTTGGAACTACATACTCCTGTGTTGGTGTTTACAAAAATGGTCATGTTGAAATCATAGCAAATGACCAAGGAAATAGGATTACACCTTCTTGGGTTGCCTTTACTGACACCGAAAGACTCATTGGAGAGGCTGCCAAAAACCAGGCGGCTATGAACCCTGAAAGGACAGTTTTTGATGTGAAACGATTGATTGGAAGGAAGTAAGTGCGTGTACCTTATCCATTCTATTATTTACAGAACAAATATTCTCTTAGGAAAATTGCAGATAGGAATATTTGTAGCTCATCAGTTTTCTTCTTTAGCTACTCTTCATATTTGCTTACTTAGAAACGAGTGTATATTATTTCTCTCTGTTTTAGCAATTAGTTAACATTCTTTCATTCTCGCTATTGTTTCATACATTATTGCCATCTTCCTGTTCTGTAAGTATATTAAGACTTATTCTTTTGTGTTGTCTTATATCATAAAAGACAGCCAGATAGTGCAGTATTACATTTGTAGTTTGTTAATTTGATGTATTTGCTCTCAGGTATGAGGACAAGGAGGTGCAAAGAGACATCAAACTTCTGCCCTACAAAATTGTAAATAAAGATGGGAAGCCTTACATTCAGGTGAAGATCAGGGATGATGAAATCAAAGTTTTCAGTCCCGAGGAAATCAGTGCAATGATTTTGTTGAAAATGAAGGAGACAGCTGAGTCCTACCTTGGGAAGAAAATCAAGGATGCAGTAGTTACAGTTCCAGGTAAATTTAGGCACGGGAAGATTCTGAATTGAAAACATGTTTTCGATATGTGCAGTCCATATTTATGGTAAAATGGGAGTGTTATTAAGAGTGATGTAGAAATAATGTATTAGTGAACTTGAGTAACGTATGTCAACAAAAGTTTGACAAAACTTCCATTTTTTTGGTTTGCAGCATATTTCAATGATGCACAGAGGCAGGCAACCAAGGATGCTGGTGTAATTGCTGGGCTAAATGTTGCTCGTATAATAAATGAACCAACAGCTGCAGCAATTGCATATGGATTAGATAAAAAGGGAGGAGAAAAGAATATTCTTGTTTATGACCTTGGTGGTGGAACTTTTGATGTCAGTATTCTCACCATTGATAATGGTGTTTTCGAAGTGTTGTCAACTAGCGGAGACACTCATTTAGGAGGTTTGTCTGTCTGTAATTTTTGGCTCTATGGGTTTTTTTATTCAAATTTAGGCGAGCAGAATTTTCTCTGTATTGTGTCAATGTCTGAAAGTTTAATGCTCATATGCTCTGACCAGAATGAGGGTACTGATTGTTTTTCTGAAACAGGAGAGGACTTCGATCAACGAATTATGGATTACTTCATAAAATTGGTCAAGAAAAAGCACAACAAAGACATTAGCAAGGATAAGAGAGCTCTTGGCAAACTTAGGAGGGAGTGCGAGAGAGCCAAAAGAGCTCTGAGCAGTCAGCATCAAGTTCGTGTCGAAATTGAATCACTTTTTGATGGCGTTGATTTTTCAGAACCATTAACAAGAGCAAGATTTGAGGAACTCAATATGGACCTCTTCAAGAAAACTATGGGGCCAGTAAAGAAGGCTCTCGAGGATGCTAACTTGCAGAAGACTGAAATTAATGAGCTTGTGCTTGTTGGTGGAAGTACTCGCATACCAAAGGTCCAGCAATTATTGAAGGACTTATTTGATGGCAAGGAGCCTAACAAAGGTGTTAATCCAGATGAAGCTGTGGCTTACGGGGCTGCCGTTCAGGGTGGTATTCTGAGTGGCGAGGGAGGTGACGAAACAAAAGGTATTCTATACCGAGTCGTTGTTGGATATTTTAAGATCTTCAAGTGTATTTGGTTTGTTGTTTGTTTTGTAAGAACTTCAGTTTTAGTTTAAATAGTTCTCTATATTAAGTTGTGCACAAAAAGACTAGCATATATTAAATTTAACCCTGGATCTAGAAGTGGGATCAAGATGGATATATGTTAGTCCTACAAACTGGTAATCCTCGCATTATATTTTGGTGCGAGCTTTGAAGTTCAAAACTACCTATTGCTTATGGCTGCTGTTATTCTGGTGGTTTGCTATTCTATATATGTGAGATTCTGAGAGAATGAAATCTTGTTTTCAGATATTCTTCTATTGGATGTTGCTCCTCTCAGTCTAGGTATAGAAACTGTTGGTGGAGTAATGACCAAACTTATTCCAAGGAACACTGTCATACCAACAAAGAAGTCACAAGTGTTTACAACTTATCAAGATCAACAAACTACTGTTTCAATCAAGGTAAAGTATTATAAACATTGAACATAGTGGTGTTGATGACTATGAAATATGATTAAATGCCTTATTTCTCCTTCTGTCTCAGTTATTCAGAGTTTTGCAGTATTAAATAAAAGATCTTCAAAGTTGTATTAGTAACGGAGATCCCATTAAAGCTTTGTAGCAATCGTTTTTGTTAAAGTGGAATGAAAATTTTCGCCTACTTGAAACGAAATTTGATCATTTTAGCTGAATGTCATGGGCAACTGCAGGTTTATGAAGGGGAGCGGAGTCTAACAAAGGACTGCCGAGAATTAGGCAAATTTGATCTCTCTGGAATCCCTCCAGCTCCTCGGTAAGCTTCCAAATCTTCTGTAACCTTGGTTTGTTAACTATCCTATCCTTCTTTAGTCCTTTGCTGTTATTTATCAATGCCCTAAGTTATTGGCATGGTATTACTCTTGCAGTGGTGTGCCACAGATTGAGGTCACCTTCGAGGTTGATGCCAACGGCATCCTTAATGTAAGAGCAGAGGACAAGGGCACCAAGAAATCAGAGAAGATTACCATCACAAATGACAAAGGCAGATTGAGCCAGGAAGAAATAGACAGGATGGTCAAGGAGGCAGAGGAGTTTGCAGAGGAGGATAAGAAAGTTAAGGAGAGAATTGATGCAAGGAACAATCTTGAAACATATGTCTACAACATGAAAAGCACCATCAATGAAAAGGACAAATTGGCAGATAAAATTGATTCTGAAGACAAGGAGAAGATCGAAGATGCTCTCAAAGAAGCATTGGATTGGCTGGATGAAAACCAGTCGGCTGAGAAGGACGACTTCGAGGAGAAGTTGAAAGAGGTGGAAGCTGTATGCAGTCCCATCATCAAGAAAGTATACGAGAAAACTGGAGGACCTTCTGGAGGTGATGGAGGTGATGATGAAGAAGAGGACTCAAATGAGGAACTCTAAGCCAGTTCAGTTTTCTGCTCACTTTTAGTTTGTACAGTTCACGATGAACTAATTTTACAAAAGAGATCTCTGAGCATAATAGGGTTATGAGTATAGCAATTGTTTTGGATGATTGGCAAGGAACAAAAATATTCAAATGGAAGTCAAATGAATATTTGTTTGTTTTTTCTATCCATCAGAATGTTATTTTCAGAGGATTTTCAATTGGTAGTTCTTGCAACGTAGAGTCCCTTGTGAAAGAGGATTTTTTCAATAAATTTTCATCAACTCGTGAATGAACTTTTTGTGTTTCTGTAGAGGTTCACTATTTCCTTATTCCATTTCTGAATTGTAAAATTTTAAATATTTTAGATGTATTTTTTTTAAATTGCAGTTAATATATTTTAGAAGAAACTTTTAGTGCCCTGCCCTTCTTCTCAATTTGAAAATGGAATTTATGGTAAACCTTAGATTTTTAGATTGAATGGTATCTATGGCAAATCTTAGATTTTTTTAGATTGGATTTTTTTAGATTGAATGGTATCTATGGTAAACCTTAGATTTTTGGATTTTTTTTAAAACATGAGGTAAATAGTTCATCAACAATTTGTTCACTAACAATTAATTTGATCACTAAAGTCAACAATTCACTAAGAAAAAGTAAATCTTCATTGAATCATGAAGAGAGGGCAACAACTTTTTCTCAACCACTCCAGCTACACTCAATTTAACTCAAGTATTTACAAAACCCTTGTGAATTTTTTTCCTATGTATAACCACACCCACACTTGGAATAAACTTTACTTTTCATATAACATAAATATAAATACACTTATACAATACATTGTATATCCCATTTGAAGAATGATTTGGATTTCAACCTCAAGTGATTATGACCATGTCTGCTACACGAAATGAAAATGATAAAGCCAATGTGCAAGCAAATATATATTGTTTTAGCAGGAGTCGATGGATTAAATTCTATGACACTTCAAAAAATCATAAAGCAATGTGCAATCAAATATATATTGTTTTAGCAGGAGTCGATGGATTAAATTCTATGACACACTTCAAAAAAATCATAAATAGTTCAAAAAATCATAAATAGTGCCATGACAACCATCAGATCTTGCAACACTTCTCGGTTGATGAGAAGGCTTGGGTTCTTATCCATGAGGAAAAGATTAAGGATTGCCATTGTAAACTATAGCCATTAAGGTATAGTTCATATAGTATGATCAAGTAGTGTGGTGATAATGCCTTTAAGCTTGATTGAGTATTGTATTAAGGTATTATACAGTGTGGTGATAATGTCTTTAAGTTTGATTGAGTATTGTAMTAAGGTATTATACTTTAAGATCTAACTAGTTTTCAAATTTTGAAAATTTATAAGCTTAATTGAGTATTGTAACTTATCTTAAGATTTATYTAATTTTTAAATTTTGAACATTTATAAGTTTGATTGAGTATTGTACCTTATACATTAAGAACCATCTAATTTTTAAATTTTGAGGAAAAGATTAAGGATTGACGTTACGAGTTTTTGTCATTATGGTATAGTTCATATGTTATGATCAAATAATGTGGGGATAATGTTTTTAAGCTTGATTTACCAGGATCTATCTAATTTTCAAATTTTGAACATTTATAATTTTATAGTTTTTTAATGCTTAAAAAAAATACAATACATCCAAACATCTATAACCTTATAGTTTTTCAATGCTTAAGAAAAATACAATACATTCATAACCTTATAGTTTTTCAATGCTTAAAAAAAATACAATACATCCATAACCTTATAGTTTTTCAATGCTTAAGAAAAATACAATACATCCATAACCTTATAACCTTATAGTTTTTCAATGTTTAAGAAAAATACAAGACATCCAAAGCTTTAGGAATACATCGAAAGCTTTAAGTTGATATCAACCCAAAAATATGACATGCCTACATCTTATAATCCAAAGTGACTTTCTTATGCAAACCAATTTTTTAACACAGTAGAAAGTGTGAAATAAGTTTTCTTGTCTATTTAACAATGCTACCTAAAATTTCTTTATTAATAGAGATAGTGCACACTCACACTTCTACACCCAATGCAATGTAGACCCAAGGGATGATTAACATATGCATTAGATTGCTTTTGGTACATGTTACACCTTATTTAGTTTGTAGTGCACATAAAGGGAAGCACTCATCATAATAATAGACTTCTTTGTTGCTTACACACTTTTCATCATGCCTAGCCTAAAGCATGTGATCACCATAGCTTAATGTTCAACATAAGTTTGTAGTGCACATAAAGGGAAGCACTCATCATAATAGACTTCTTTGTTGCTTACACACTTTTCATCATGCCTAGCCTAAAGCATGTGATCACCATAGCTTAATGTTCAACACAACATCTGATATAGTGCTAATAGTTGTTTCACATGGTAACTTAGATTTGTTCCACAAGGGAACTTAGATTTTATATTGATGCATGATCCAAAATTCATCATGATACATTTCTTTGTTCCTTGCACACTCTTCTCATCATGCCTAACTTAGAGCATGTGATTGCCATAGCTTGATGTTCAACACATCATTGATCTAATGGTAATACTTATTCCATATGGTATATTGATGCATCATCTAGCATGCCACTTCAATGATAACTTAGCTTATGTTAATATGATTTTACATTTTTGCACCCTCAATTAGTCAAGGTATCAAAGTTGGTCATGTCAATTTAAGTTTTGTGGGAGTGATAAAATTGGATCAATTCAATGCATATTTTCATAGATATGTTTCCAAGATTCAAGGGCTCAATTATCCTCATCTATTATGCCCAAGGTTAACCATTAGAGATTATTTCATTTAATAAATTGGATCCTTCAAATAGGTATATATGTGTATTGTTTCACTTGTAAATGGTTCGTAATTTTGGTAGATAGTTTTTATTGTATTTTTTTCAAGATCGACTTAGTACAATTGTTCTCACGACTTTAGTCACAATGATCTTCGGATCACTATCATCCTTGCCTATTATAGCTCATTCTTTTGTATTAATAATAGATGTATAGTTGAATAATCATTTTTCTTTAATTTACAAGTTGGATTGTTCCGTGTCATGGTTTTATTGTTGTTATGGTTATATGTTGATGATATGCATTTAATTGCCTATGTTCACCAACATGCTTTGTATTTGGTAAATTGTCTACAACTTTGATTTGGATATCCCCTATAATTTAATTACTTCTATACTTGTAGCGATTTAATTATCAAAAGTTTTCATTGGGTTTGATTGTGGTCCATAACGATGATCTCATTTTCTTATTAATGTTTTGCGATCAACTTGGTCCCCTTGTTTTAGCATGCCCCAAGCTGCACATTTGATTAATATGAATGTTGTTTTTCAATTTTTAAGTAGTCAAATATTATGTTTGCACATCCAATTTCTAAACACTCAAACCCCATTTTCATGCCTTTCTTTGATTCAAATAACATGTACTTCCATTTTAGTTTGATATCTAGTTTCAAGGTTAAAGAATATATAGAAAAGCCAAGGATTCTTCTTTCATCATTCTTAAAGATTCCACTTGTTTCATTGGACCCCAAATTATCAATCAAAGTTGTATTCTATTCATCTTTTTTTCAAGGTTTTACGACATTTACAGGTAACATGATGTTGAAAGAATATATATATATATATATGTGTGTGTGTGTGTGTGTGTGTGTGTGTGTTTTCTTTAATATTACACTCACCGCCACCCTCATCCCCATGAGGATGAGGATGGGGATGAGGGTGGGGGTGAGTGTGGGGGGAAATATTAGAGAAAACATAATAACCCTCATATGGAGATGGCTAAGCTGAAAAAAAATGGTTAAAAAGTTACTGAAACATGGTAATAGAGCATGTTTCACTATTTTTTTTTTTCAGTTTAGCCATCTCCATATGAGGGTTATTATGTTTTCTCTAATATTTCCTTCTACCCCCACCCTCACCCTCACCATATATACGAGGGTGGAGGGTAATATGTTTTCTCTAATATTACCCCGCACCCCCACCCTCATATATAATATTTTCCCACACCTCCACACCCCACCCTCATATAATATGATTTCTCTAATATTACCCCCCACTCTTTTCAAAAAGTAATCTTTCCTCATTCAACAAATTTTTGTATTACAAATAGTTTTCCTAAATTGACTTTTAGTTTTCGTTAAATTCTCCACTTATTTCTTTATACTCAATTTTTTGCATTTTCAAAAAATATTGAATATTTTTCTTTATTTAAGATAAAAAAAATCTTAATCTTTCTTTTTCATCTCATTTAGTAAAAAATCATTATTTGATTTCATTAATATTGTGAATAAAAAAATAAAAATATTCTTAAATTCAAAATTATAATTATACTATCTTTTAAATTTTATTTTATTATTATATCTTTTTAAATTTAATATATTTTACATATATATATATAATCAAAACATTTAAATAAAATCAAAATACAAAATAAAAATAATAGTTAATGAAATTAAAAACAAAAAAAACAAAAACATAATATATAGATGCTTATAATCCCAAAATGAAACATTTAAATAAAATATTTTACAAAATAAAATCAAAATAAAAAATAAAAATAATAGTTAATGAAATTAAAAAAAAACATAATATATAGATGCTTATAATCCCAAAATGAATATAGAATTAACTTCCAAATTCTCGAGAAGCTAGATAACGAATTTACTTCCTATAAATATGGAAACAAAATGAGTAAATCAAGTACTCAATATTTTAGATGTATAGTTTCTTTGAGAAAATTAAAAAAATATATTATAATTTAAATTAAATAAAATGTCAAAGTGATGAAGATTATTAAATATGATAGGTTGAGTAAAAGTAGAAATACAAAAGATTTCCATGATATTAGCCATGTCAAGAAGAGTTTACTTGAACCAAATTGTATAATAAATTAATTTCAAGTACTAAAGATTTCTAGATAGTTGTATATAGTCACTATTACATTTAATTCTAAAAAATGAGATTTGTTTTATTAGTTCCCGTCGAAGGTTAGGATTTTTGCAATTGATTCACCATTGATCATGTATTACTTAATCTTTGACTTAAAAACAATTTTTCATTCTCCAATGTTGTACATGGCAAGAACAAAATTATGATATTTTTACAATATTTAAATTACTTTTAAACGATATGTTATTGGCTCACACATTTGGAGTCTTATTGTCGAGATAATGTAATTTTTCATTCTAAAAATTTATAACCTAAAGTTCCTAGCCATTGTTCCTTTGTGGTCGCTCCCACATAATGTAAGTTTACATTGTTTACCGACAAAATGCTCCTTCGAAAATGTTGAGCCGCTACTTATGTCAGTGCTTTAAATTTACTACTGACAAAATGCTCCTTCGAAAAGGTTGAGCCACTACTTGATGCCTGCGTGCCACCGCCTCACTGCTGCCTCTTGCTTGTGGCTACCTCTTGCTTGCCACCAACTCTCACCGCTACCTGCCCATGAATTAGAGGTCACAACCATGAAAGAGACAAGTTGCATCCATAAAGTCTCATCTCATTGTCTTTCGATTATGAAAAAACCCAGTGTAGATGCAAAAGAATCAATAGTGTGCAAGGTACATTAAATCTAACCCTATCTTACAATTTCAGTTTGTATAGCATGGGCTTCGTTCTTGATAGAATGAATACATAAACTGGAAAGCTTGACATCATTAAAGAAGTTGTCATCTAGTTCTACAAATATTTGGAAAACAACAGTCTGCATTGAGCTTTATTTGGTACAGCTTCCAACTCATAGTTGACTTGTTCAATAATTGGATTTGGGCCTGTAACTACTACCAAATTAATTGGATAAAGTTCATTGTCGACTTAATAATACTAGAAAGAAGATGTATTACATACCCTTTCAGTTAGACCTATGTTTCCACCAACTTGATCTACCAGTTCGTATGGTTCTTTAACAGATTCAATAGTTTCATGGCAAATATCGACTTTGTGAATTTTTTCGCCTTTGGATTTGCTAGCTTCACGATAGGGCAACGTGCATGTGTTAGATATCAACTTCGTGAATTTTTTCAACTTGGATTGTGGCCTTTAGGTCAATAATATACATTTTTTTGGTATTACTAGCACTAAGCTTGGTCGCTAAGTTTACAACCATACCATAGACATATATGCACAAATCCTACCTGAAACATAGGCAACAAAGAATTACCCCCACAAAGCCACCATTCTCCATAACCCAAAAAAACAAAGTCATTAGCACCGAAGAATTACAAGGGATCCCAAATCTACAACACAGAACGTTCATTTTTTTTTTCTTTACGAGGAAGACTGTAAAGCTGAAATAGTTCACTTAGAACACCTTTTAAGAGATTACGTGGAACGATCAGATCAAATAAACCATGGCCAAATAAATGCTCAGTCACCTGAAAATCTTCAATCACTTTCTGACCTAATGTCTGTTCGATTACTCT
>JASDQU010815323.1:23789-39056 GCA_032191745.1 Picea mariana
TTCCAGTTGTCCTATGCTTCTGCGTTGGCTTGCTTGATGTTGGTGATGCTCCTGCATCATACTCCCTCGCTTGAAAAATTTCATGGGCTCCTGTCCATGAGCTCGTGCACGGTATGTCCATGCCTCTGGATCTCCGCTTCAGTTTCCCAGCTGGCATATTCAACTGGATGGTCTTTCCACTTGACCAGATACTCAAAGTTTTCTTTCCTCCTGGTCTTCTTACCAATTCTTTTATCCAGTATGCATTCCATCTGCGACTTATCTGCAACTGGCATCTGCCTTGTCCGCTGAATCACTGGTTGTTCATTTCCTGTCCCTGCTTCCTCAGCCTTATATGGGTACAAATCCGAGATATTGAATATCGAAGAAATTCCTATCCCATCGGGTAATTCAATCTCATAAGCATTCGCCCCAAATTTCTTCAAGACCCTACACGACCCGATTTTCTTCATCTTCAACTTATTATATGTTCCTCTCAGGAACCTTTCTTTTCTCAAATGTGCCAGAATCAAGTCACCAACCTCAAACTGAAGTTGTCTTCTATGCTGATATGCTCTACGCTTATACTCCTGACTTGAATTCTGCAATCGCTCCTTCACCTTGCTGTAAAGTTCTTTCATTGCCTCTATGAAATCTTCTGCACTAGCGCTCCTAGTCGCAGTCTATTCTGAATCCCTTAACTCAGAAATTCCTCTCGGCTGCATGCCATAGACAACTTGAAATGGACTTTGCCCTGTGCTCCTGTTAACTGAGTCATTATAAGAAAACTCTGCCTACGGCAATATATGGTCCCACTGGCTATGGTGCTCTGTCACCAAGATTCTCAGCAAGTTTCCCAGACTTATGTTCACCACTTCTGTCTGTCCATCCGTCTGAGGAAAATACGCTGAACTAAAAAACAAGTTAGTTCCCAGCTTCTTCCATAAGGTCCTCCAAAAATGCCCTATGAACTTAGTATCTCTGTCCGAAACTATACTTCTTGGCAAATCATGAAGTCGAATGACCTCTTTGAAAAACAAGTTCGCAATGTGAGTTGCGTCACTGGTCTTCTGACATGGAATGAAGTGTGCCATCTTGGAAAATCTATCCACCACCACAAAGTTTGAATCAAAACCTCTTTGTGTTCTTGGCAACCCCAATAAAAAATCCATGCTAATTGCATCCCACAACCTCTCTGGTATGGGCAATGGTTGATAGAATCCCGCATTCTGTCTCCTTCCCTTCGAATGTTGGCAAATTCTGCATCTGTCCACGAATCTCTTAACATCTCGCATTCCTTGCCAAAAATATGACTCATTCAGCTTTGCGAATGTTTTGTCGTGACCAAAGTGCCCTGCCAATCCTCCACTGTGTTTCTCCTTCAGCGGATTCTCCCTCATGTAGCATTTTGGAATACACAGTTGATTTCCTTTGAACAATAATCCTTCCTGGATCATATACTCGGCCCATTGGCTTCTGTCTCTGAGAATTGGATTTTGCGTACATGTCCCTGAGATCATCAAAACCTAGCGTTTTGACTCTGAACTCTTGCAACAACAAACACTTCCTGCTTAAAGCATCAACAACTTTGTTAGCAGTACCAGAAATATGTTTAATCACAAATGTGAAATTTTGCATATACTCAACCCATTTAACATGCTTTTGATTCAACTTCTCCAGTTGAGTCACAAACTGCAATGCATGCTTGTCATTGTATAAGACAAACTCTTTCGGGATCAAGTAATGCCTCCATTTCTTTAATGCCTGTATGATAGCATAAAACTCCTTATCATACGTGGAGTATTTCACCTTTGCCTCATTCAGTTTCTCACTGAAGTATGCTATCGGCCTGTCTTCTTGACTCAAGACTGCCCCAATTACAAACCCACTTGCATCACATTTCACCTGAAATGTCTTTTGGAAATCCGGGAACACCAGAACTGGTTGTTCCGTGATCTTCCTCTTCAACAGGTTAAAACTCTTCTCAGCCTCTTCAGTCCAGTGAAAAGACTTGTGTCTTTTCTTCACTGTGTCCATCATCGCTGTGCTAATTCCACTAAAATTCCTGATGAACTTCCGGTAGAAACTAGCCAATCCGTGAAAACTTCTCACCTCAAATATATTCTTTGGTGATGGCCAATTCTTTATCACTTCCACCTTATCTGGATCCATCCTCAACTCATTTGCTGAAATAACAAACCCCAAGTAAATGAGCTCTGTCTTCATGAATGAGGATTTCTTCATATTTATCAACAACTTCTCCTGCTGCAACTTTTTCATCACTGTAGCCAAATGCTTCAAGTGCTCTGCCACTGTCTTACTGTAAACCAGTATGTCATCCAAATATACGATAACAAATTTCCCGATGAACTCCCTCAGGACTTCGTTCATCAACCTCATGAAGGTACTTGGCGCATTTGTTAAGCCAAATGGTATAACAAGCCATTCATACAACCCTTCATTTGTCTTGAATGCTGTTTTCCATTCATCACCTTCTCTCATGCGGATTTGATGATAACCACTTTTCAAATCAATCTTTGAAAAATACTTTTCTCCACTCAAGAAATACATTAGATCATCCATCCTCGACAATGGAAATTTGTACCTGATGGTTATCTTGTTGATCGCCCTTGAGTCAGTACACATCCTCCAGCCTCCGTCTTTCTTCGGACTGAGTACTGTTGGAACAACACATGGACTCAAGCTTTCCCTGACCAAACCTTTGTCCAACAACTCCTGGACTTGCTTCTTAACCTCTTCATTCTCTTGTGGCGTCAATCTGTACGTGGATTTATTTGGCAAACTAGCTTCTGGTATGAGATCAATATGATGACTCACACTCCTGACCAGTGGCAACGAACGAGGTAATTCGTCCACTACTATATCAACGAACTCTTCTAGTAGCTCCTGAACTTCTTCTGGTAAATCATCCACTCTTGTGCTAGTCAGAACAATTCTAGGCTTCCTGACCACAATGAACCGTGGATCCTCCTTCTTCTTAACCTCTGTAAGAAGTTCCTTCCCACTCATGAGAAGTACTGTGTTGCTTACTTCCGGCTTCACCTCCTTATCCTTAATTGGAAGCAACATGTGTGTCCTCCCATTCTTCTCTAGGGTGTATGTGTTCATTCGCCCATCATGAATCACATTCCTGTCATATTTCCATGGTCTACCCAGCAATAGATGACAAACATCCATATGAATGACATCACATAAAATCTTATCATTATATCCCCCTATCTTAAATTCAACTAAACATTGTTTAGTGACAGTTACCTGATGTTCTTTTTGTAGCCACGAAATTCTGTATGGGCTTGGATGATCAATCGTCTCCAGCTCCAGCTTCTCTACCATCTATGTAGAAACGAGATTATCTGTGCTACCACTGTCTACAATGACCTTGCATACCCTATCCTTGGTCTTGCAAGCAGTCTAAAAAGTCTGGTCCTTTGGTCTGAACTATCCACCTCCTTCTCTAGTGTCAACAGAGCTTTTCGCATCATTAGCGATCTTCTGCCTTCAGCGTCTTCTGCCTCAACATCTCGCCTTTGTGCTTCGATGATGTGAGTTTCTCCAATGTCCTTCTTTTTATCTGGACACTCGTAAGACTTGTGCCCATTCTTTCCACATGTGAAGCATGTGATTACTCCACCTCTTCCTCTTCCTCTACCTCTAGTACGAGGAAAAGTATTGTTGTCAGCATAATCTCCCTTCTGCTCAGTATGCTGCCCTCTCTGTGAACTTCCACCTCTCTCTGTTCGAGTCTAAGGTTTCTTCCATTCCTCCTTGGGCTTCTGATATTTATCCTGGGCAATTGATTTTCCTCTGGGCTGACTTCTTCCTCGACCTCTCTTACTCTGCTTTCGACTCAGCTTCTCCTCAGCTTTCAGAGCCATCTGATAAGCATCTTCCACCATTCGGATGGTTACCATGCTCATCTCATCCTGGATATCATATCTCAGGCCATTCATGTATCTAGAAACCTTCTCATCATCGCTCTCTCGATGACCTGCCCTGATGTTCAGTTTATAGAATTCCTCAGTGTATTCCTTCACTGTCATCAGCTTTTGTCTCAGGTTCTGCATCCTCCTGAACAAAGTACTTTGATAGTCCCTAGGGATGAATTTCGCCTTCATCTTCACGATCATTCTGTCGTAGCTTTTGATTTTCTGCTTGCCTTTGCAGCGTCTGTCAGCTTGTAGTTCATCCCACCACAATGATGCATGTCCTTTCAAGCGTGTGACAACATGATTGACCTTCTTGTCCTCTTCGACATCGTCATAGTCGAAGTATGTGTTAAGAGCTCTAATCCAGTCTAGAAGCTCTTCTGCATCCAGATTTCCCTCATAAACTGGAATGCCCATCTTCGCTCTTGCACCCATCCTTGCAATAGCTCTGATCAAACGCTCGTTTGATACATCTTCAGCTGTAACTTCTTCTTCATGTTCAGCCTCAATCTCACTCTTAGAATCATTTAGATCCCCAGCACTGACTGTGCATCTTTGCGCTGTCTCCATGTCTTCGAGTCTTGCTCGTAGATCACACATTTGCCTCTCCATAACTGGATCTGTCATCTACCTGCCTCTTCTTCTCGGCATTTCCCTATCCTCTGGTGGATTGGGTGTCTACATGTTCCTTCTCCTTGGCAGCATGGTGAATTCTCTTCTTCTCTGCTACAGAAAGCAAAGAACCTTTCTATGCTCTGATACCTAACTGACGCAGCACGCGCTCACAAGCATGTCTGCTCATAGAATCTTCTCTCTCTCATAGCCCAAAGAGCACTAACCGGTCCTTCTATTTCCCTATCAGGAAATCTGCACCCATAGAAATCCTCATGGGATCCCCTTTCTTTACAAATTGGGAGATCGGACTTCGTGACTTCGCGAATCCAAAGGTCTAGCGCTCGGTTCTTGAATCCCCGAAATCTGATACAAGTCAACGCCGACCCTTTCCCTCTCCTATCGGATCTTTCCCTATCGTGATTCCAGCACTCGCGATATCAAGCAACTCGTATCCCCGACTCCCGAATCCCGATATGCCGATTACCCGACACACGCGCGAGTTGACTTTTCCGCGCCCTGTCACCTCGTCAGGATTTCAGACTTCGCTATATCGCGAATCCTAATGCAAATGTTTTGGGACTTCTCACCATGAAAACCCAAAAAGGTGTGCCACCTGTCCACTCACCGATGCCTGTGGTCCCACACTATTCTCTTAGCCTGTCGGGATATCACGTTTCGCGATTTCGCGATTCCTGTTGCTATGTTCACGGGTCTTCCACCACAAAACTCCGATGCACGACCCTACGTGTAAATCCGACGGTCCTTGTGACTCGGATCTACGGTTCGGCCCCTCCTAAGATTTGAACCTTTGGGAATACTTTCGATGTATCTTCCCTGCTCCTCTGTGAGATCTGACGACTCAAGGGATGTTGTGAATTCTCCTCGGAGAGTTCCGACCGTCTGTTCCTCCTGATGAAATCTGTGAAATGACTAAGTGTTCCTCCGTGGAACTCGTCCACCTACGACGCTTCTTACGAACTTCTAGTCACATCTTCCCTGCGCTACCCTTCAACAATTTCGAAGGCCTTACCCTTCCTAAACTTCCTTATGACTCTAAACCTTAGAAAAGACTCTTGCACGCACTCCTCGTGGCAACTTTGAAACACTTCCAAGTGCTGAACTTTCCTTTCGACCCTGCGCACACTTGTAGCAGCAGTCTCTTGATGCTTCGCTCAGATTCGCAACTCTGAGACGTCTCTTGGCCTACGCACTCCTTGCATAGCTCCTGTGCCTGTCTGCACTTCTGAATGAACGAGGACAAAAGTTACCTATCTGAACCTCTGTCAACGGACTCCTTGCGGACACCTCAACTACACTCCTTGCAGGAAATCCTTGTTCAGATAGAGAAACAATTGAAACTCATTCCTTCTTCCTCTCAGACTTCAACTCTCAAAGCATGAAATCATATACATGGCATATAAAGCAAATGTATAACAGGAAGCAAACATTCGTGAGCATAACATTCAACATCAATACACAGAGAACAACACAAAACCATGAATTTGAATCAAATCTTTCTATTAATCCAAATATCTGTAGATGGGTGTTCTTTACATATCTCTCTGCATGCTCTTGCTCTAATGCTTCATCGNATGACTCTAAACCTTAGAAAAGACTCTTGCACGCACTCCTCGTGGCAACTTTCAAACACTTCCAAGTGCTGAACTTTCCTTTCGACCCTGCGCACACCTGCAGCAACAGTCTCTTGATGCTTCGCTCAGATTCGCAACTATGAGACTTCTCTTGGCCTGTGCACTCCTTGCACAGCTCCTGTGCCAATCTGCACTTCTGAATGAATGAGGACAAAAATTACCTATCTGAACCTCTGTCAATGCACTCCTTGCGGACACCTCAACTGCACTCCTTGCAGGAACTCCTTGTTCAGATAGAGAAACAATTGAAACTCATTCCTTCTTCCTCTCAGACTTCAACTCTCAAATCATGAAATCATATAAATAGCATATAAAGAAAATGTATAACAGGAAGCAAACATTCGTGAGCATAACATTCAACATCAATACACAGAGAACAACACAAAACCATGAATTTGAATTAACTCTTTCTATTAATCCAAATATCTGTACATGGGTGTTCTTTACACAGCTCTCTGCATGCTCTTGCTCTAATGCTTCATCGATAATGTTACAATACACAATGAGGGTGTCTATATCCCATTTCCCTCTTGCGCTCTAAAACTATCTAATCTAGAATTTAATTCTATCTACCTACATTAAACTACTTTAAATGCCTCCTATCTACTAAGGATGAGAGAAATTCACTCAAGGTCCATTACATTATATAAGTGCGCCTTCATTTAATTATCACATTTAAGGTTGGCGCATCAACTTCAAGGAAATTTCAAAAATTTGTGCTGGACGCTTTCTAGCTGTCCTATGCTTCCGCGCTGGCTCACTTGATGTTGGCAATGCTTCTGCATCACCGAGGTTATCAATAGCTTTTTCCTCAAGCCTATGATGATAGGGGGAAGGTAATGCATTGTATTAATGCATGAAAGCGGCTTGGTTCTGAGGTCGTATGAGTTCGGGGATTTGATTGTATATCTTAGTG
Source organism: Picea mariana (assembly GCA_032191745.1). Lineage (NCBI taxonomy): Eukaryota > Viridiplantae > Streptophyta > Pinopsida > Pinales > Pinaceae > Picea > Picea mariana. Next base: position 30,899 of record JASDQU010815323.1, read on the forward strand.
AAACATAAGTTTAAAGACTTGATGATCTCACCATCCTTATAGGCAATGTTATTGTACTCCTATAAATCCTCGGCTGGGCTTTTAGATTTCCCATAGTTGGATCTGAGCCAATAGAGTAACTCCTCCCAAGTAGACAGAATCTTAGGAGGAAGGTCAAAGAAATCGGTCACAACCTTTCCTTCTAAGGAATTGATGAATAAGTGCATGCAAGTATCATTGTCATTGGCTCTTATATTGTGACAAGCATTAGAAAATGCCACCAGGTGTTCAATTTTAGTGACAGTGTTATTCCCCGAAAACCTAGGGAGATGCTCTTTGAACTTAGGAAGTGGGCGAGTAGCAAGTGCTACGCTAAGAGGAGAGGACACATGCCACGGTGTGGTTGTGGCATCTTCTTCGAAATGAAAAGGCCCATACTTTTTAATGACTTTGGTGGGATTTGTGGTAGATTGGACAAGGATATGGTGGCTATATAAGCTACCAATCACTAACGTAGCTGAAGACTGAGAGGATGAAGCACTTCCAGAGCCACCACTAGATGCCATATTGTGGATGATAGGTGAGGGGGAGAAAGACAAATTGGATGAATCAAACAAATTTCTCCTTAGAGCACTTTGTTGGGTCAATAACACAACGTTCCTTCTTCCTATTTCAGCAATAGGATTAATTTCAGGTGATAAGCCTCTTCTTCTTCTAGAAACACGAGAGTCTAAGGACATGAAAGTAAGGCCAGAACTGAAGGAACAAGAAGGTTACTGCTGATTTCTAGGCTGTCTACATCTATCTTCCAAACGTTCTTGGGCACTAATATCTCGTTCAATTGCTTCCCAAGAATGATTAAGCTTAGCACAAGTATTGGCAGTGTCTAAAATGGTGTTGAACAAATTCAAATCAATGTTGGTTTGATCTTGAAGACCAGGCTCAATATTGGGTTGCCTTGCAAAATGCACATTCATTAAGAAATAAAACAGTCAAAGAATCAATATCAGAAAAAAAAAGATGCATTTGATGCTAATCAAGCATAAAAATCAACCAGAGAAATATTGAAGATCTCCCCAGTATGGTCGCCAAATAAATGTTGAGGAAAAGATATGAAATGATCTTACTCAAACATTTTCAGATCCTGCTTGGCTAAAGAAAGATAGACAGGAATATCACCCTATGTTTATAGCCATCAAAAATGATATCCTAATTCACAAGTATTGTTTACAAGTGTTTAGGATGTTTTTTTATAATTAAAAGCTTGCTAAAAAATTCATTTTTTATGTAATTTTCTGAACATATCAGATGCTGAAATAAATATAGAGACAAAAGTAAAAACACTAAGTCAAAATTCAACACATATGAGACATAAAGCAATCCTTTATTTCATTCCAATTCATCAAAGAATCGTTCTCTTGACAAAATTTCCCGAGGAAGTTTTGGACCAAAGTCGAACTTAGATGTCCTCGATGAAACATACAAAAGGACTTCTGATAGAAAATAAAAAAACTGAACTTGAAAAGCTAGATCAACTTGCCACATATTGCTGCCCACTAGACTCTGCACAATAGCCTTTGTCAGTCATGAAAACTAATTCACAAACAAACAAGTCTACATAAACTATCAAAGATAGATCAACACCTCTGAAAAACAAGTGTCTGAATGATGTAATTCAACACTGAATCTTGCTGTCTATAATAGGACCATGCTATCATAAAAAACAATTAGGCTTCTAATGAATTAAGGAATGAATGAAAACTAAATTATCTCAACAAAAACTCAAAGAGCAAACCTTAGTATGCTTCTCCTTCTATTCTCCTTTGTTCCTCCGTTTTCTTTTGCCTTTAAGAAAATTGGAATTGGTTCAAGTAGTCGAACTACTTCATTAGTTAAGTTAACAAAAACTCAACCAACTTTTTTAGTTACGGGAGAAAATTAATAATCATAATAAGGGTTTTTTTAAATACATAATAACTAGTAGGTGGGACTCCTTGTGACTCCCTTTAGCTTTCAACAATCATAACACAACTAGTTAATTAAACAAAACATCCCTCCTTGTGACTTCCATCATCACATTCATATTTGACACTTTATCTCAATAATAATTGAAATTATTTCCAAAATATATTACTCATATATCCCAAAAAATAATGTGTTGTCCAAAAATTCCAGAAGTCAACTGTTATCATCAATTTATAATTTAAAAAAAAAACTTAAAATCCATATTTTCCACTCTGAGATGCAATCCTTTCCTCATTGTTGTTGTCACCTTTTGATCTCTCTGAATTTGCCTTAGGCTGTCTGAGACTTTAGGCCTAATCTCACTAATCACATGAGAGAAATAATCCCTCAAATGCATGTGGGAGGACACAGATTTATCAAAGCCATTGGAGGGCGAGGAAGGGGAAGCAATGGCTTTTCCTTTGTCAGGGGCATGGTGGGCCTCAATTTTCAACCTTTTACTCACATGGGAATAATGAACTGGTGAGTGGACAGGAGCAACTTGGACAATTTGATTGATAGGCGGGGGAGCAGGTAAAGACAAATTGGGCCAACCACAATGTTCAGAGACCGTCGGGTGGACAATCTCTTGCCATCCTTCATTTGTGGGGACTTTAGGCTGCAATGAGACATGAGGGGTCACAAGGATTCCAGGGACCTATGGGGCTTGGAAGGGAGGCCTTTCAAACCTAGGTTGGACCACTCCTTGCCCAATCCAATTAAAAAATCCATCCCGAAATAACTGGCCTAACTCTTGCGAGTGAGCATCAAAGTGTATGGATAATCTTGGCCTTCTAGGGCCCCTGTTCCAATTACCTCTTCCTCGTTTACCTCTGCCATGGCTACCTCAGCTGAAAATCTCATTCCTGTATGCATAATTGATTAGCAAATAGTCTCTTTAACAACCATACATGACAACTCCTTTTAAAATATGAAATAAATTTTGGCTCAACAACATATCAGACTCATGCAATCCAATCCATACAAATTGTCTAAACGTTTTCAATGAGAAGGGGGTGAACAAAGGTCTTGGGATAGGCGAGGGGTTGTATTGAGAGAAAAATGTTAAAATGGGGGGGGGGAAATATCACAGTTACTGCTCATAACAACAAACAATCAACTATAACGTAAACCAAAGAACATGTCACTGTAATCCATCCTTGTGATCTTAAACTGTTACAATACAGAGTTATTCTTAACTGTAATTAAATTTTAGGAACATGGAGTGGATAATGGACATGGGAAGGTGAGGGGATTGTAATTAGTGAAAAAGTTAAATGGTGGTAGGGGAAAGAGAAGATATTGTTCGAAAAATCCATTAAGTAATCCATAAAACAATTCTGTATTTAATGCAAATGATCCAACATTAACCAAATAATTACTGTGATCAACCAAAAAATCACTATGTATATTTTAACCATTACTGTGTGTTAACTTGCTCACTGTCCACATTTCAATATTTAACCCAGTGTGACCATACTCAAAATAACATGCCTTCCATAACAACCTGTATAAGAATTATGTTTCCTCTCATTTGTCCCATTATATTTAAAACAAATTTCAAATGAAAACATAGTAATTTGTTTTCACTTTGTTAAGCATCAAAACATCAACCACTATCGATGAAATGCTTCCTCAAATCAAACACAGACACAAGTTCTTTTAAAACTGTGCCCGATTCCATTCCTCTAATAAATTTAACAATTAACTTGTAATGAAACCATATTGTTATAAAACCCGTGCCCATCTCTAATACGATGCACGCTATCCATAAAACATACACAACAGAGAACCAAGTCACAAATATTGATTTTAAATTGCAATAATCTCGATTGGCAATTAAAACACACAGTAACAACAACCATCATTTCAACTTATACCATGCTGTAGGAAACACACAACCCAACACATAATGCAAAGAGGCATACTCCCAATCAAACCATAAAACAATGTTGAGTTAACAATCCAACTATTACAACACAAGAGGCAATGACTGTGTGCCCATTTTATTTCTCGAGTCAACCAATTAACCATGTTGAGTTATCGATTCGACTGTTATAAAACATAATTCAATGACTAAATACCAATAATAAAAACCATTGTCAACGCTATTCCATCAACTCTGTAATTAATCCGGTCAACAGGGACGGACCGATAATCAACCCCACTGGAAATACTACCCAACAACTATAACAATCAACTAGATGATCGACATAGTGTGACTATTGAGTTAATAAAAAATGGGCTCAGTACCATCGAAAAAAATAAAATAGTCAAGGGTTCGTTCGATCATTGAACGCAAGGAGACTGGAGTCGACCATATCAACAACAGGTGAGAACCCTTTGAAAAAACACAGTGGATACACAGGCCATATAACCATTAAAATGTATGACAAGGTGGAAATTCACACTAGGTAGGAGAGACTATGAACATAGGAGCAGAGGCTCCTTACTTGGCCAGTAATAATCCCGAGAACACGAATGGGTATAACCCTGGTGGTTTTCCCAAAAACTGAATAATGCTGGTAAAAATGCCGAGCCATGTAATAACAACCAACCCTAAAGCAAGCATCTTGTCATAATAGCCACCATAACCTACCGTGCAGAACAAAAATCATACATGAGCCCACGACCAGGATAAACGATAGTAGTGACCCAAGGTGGTTCACAATCAAACACAACAACCCCATAACACCAAATACGAATAGGTATGTTTAGAAGAACCATGCGGAGACGACCAACAAGTCTAGACCAAATGAAACCCTCCAACCAATACCCATAAGACAACAAAGAGACTTCATGGATTCCACCACATGGAATCATCAATGAAATCGTGACTTCAACTATCCAATTTTTTCATTTACAGTGAATACACACAACCAACCATTCTAGAGAAATATCACAAGTTTACATAGTAGCCAGTCTCAAGAAAAACATAGACCAATACATCACCGAGCCAATATCTATTTCATAACCAGAGCAAGTTCATGGATGGTGAAAAAGACATACCTATAACCAAAAATCCTTAGAAACGAGAGCTTGGTCGAGCAGTTCTTTCCTTGCCTGAAAATCAGAGCTTAACCACAACGGACAACAATTGAACAATAGCCAAGCTAGGGTGACGACCAGTGGGAGAGGTATGGAGTGATGTGCATTAACTGCACGTCGCTTCCATCCTCTACTCATTCAATTACTTAGTACACGACAACCAACCATCCATTAATCCATTCAATTAATCTATGCATCGAAACTAACATCCATTACTTGCCAAGCGTGCCACCCCATATCACATTAACCATTGCTAAACATACCATAACACATATCAAATGTGAATTCATATAAATCAATAGATCGAATAGCCACTAACTTTGTTAGCTAGGACTAACAATAATCATTTTAATTCCATTTACATATAACATAGTATAGCATAGTATAGTATAGGATAAATCCTCTTCCTTGGATTTTTTTCCATATTTCTTTTATCCTTTGTCATGACTAACATACTAACATGTGTTTTGTGCAGGTGCAACATGTAACAAATCATGGCGCTAATAGCAATGTGATAACAGTGAATATAAGCCATTCATACAATATGGAATTTATAGCTTAGAGCAATCAGAACCAACACATAATACGCATTATCCATCTGCTATTATGTCACAAATAAAACCAATATTTCATCATTAATCATGTACGAACCTGTAAGCAATGTTGAACAACAACACAAATATCAAATAAGAACCTCATATAATCCTCCAATATACAAGGGGTCCCACCTACTAGTATTATATATATCATTAACTTATAAATAATAGGCTTTAGCAATACTTTGTGGGCGAATTCCTCATTGCGATTTTTATCGTCAACACGTTGGTATTTCATCCCAGATATTTACCTCAGCAAGTCACCTCTACATTGATGCCTTATCCCAACTTTTGAATTAGCAAATTAATGTATTAAACACCACAATTTTTCCCCTTTCAGTGCTCCGTTTTCCTTGGAATTTTCTCTGCGATTTGGTGGGCACCATATCCCTGCATTTTCCTTTAAAACTCAATGAGTTTTTTTTTCACTGAATGCGCTGGGAGTTTACTGGGTATTCACCCTATGTTTTGAGCAAAATAGCGAGTTATTTTAGTGATCTCTTGCCAACAAATACTGTGATAAATTTAAAGAGAAATTCATGAGTACTACCCAACAAATTTCATGTTCATTTTCAACAAATTTCGCGACCCTTACCCAACAATCCTTACCACCCTTACTCAATGAAATTTTTGCCACGTTGCTTAGCGTTTTGTGCCCTTTTTCTGATGTTTTTGTGGAGGGTTCGGACCTCCGTGCGATCCTCCACTACCCAATGATTTTTACAGTTCTACTCCTTGCGTGATGGGTAGAGTTCCCACTTTGAGTCTTCATTTTTGCCTCAACAACCCCTGGACTTTTAGCAAGGGAAATTTCCTTGCGTCTTGTGCCTTTTTACCCTTTGCTCTCTGTTTCCTTATTGCAATAAATACGAGTGCATGGGAGGCATTGGGTATTTTAGGTTTTACCTGTGTCTAGAACTCCTCGTAACCACCTTTCCCCGAATCTAGTAGAGCGCTTAATTTACCAGACTTTTGGTTTCAACAGAAAACGTGGATTTGGTGTTTTTTTTTTTTAATTTTTTAATTTGATGATTTCAGAATAGAGTTGAATTTTTGTTAAATATAAATTGGATTATGAAATTGTTGTTTCAATTATATATATATATATATATATATATATCACTCTTGATTATCTTATTTGTAATCCAATTCAAATTTCAATTCCGATTGATGGATTCCAAACCAAGAAGTCAATTAAATTTTCATGACATTGAATTATTGAGTTACCCAGGAATGTGTCACAATCATGTATTCAATGTATTATTTTTTCAAAGGTAAATTTTAATGTATAATTAAAAATATAATTGAAGGAGTAAATTTTGCCATGGCACTCAACATCGTAATGTATGGAGAAGTGAAAGAAAGACAAGGCATTGTTAGCTATATACTACTTATTGCGCCTCCAAAATTTTAGTTGATAATCACTTTGCACCATGGATAATGATTGACTTGAATGATAATGTGATGAGTTACCTTGCGCCCTTAAGTACCTTATTGCATGATTGATTGTAGTTAGTTGTGTTGCTCAATGGTCTGTGATGACGCATAATGATTACGCTCTTGGAATTAATGGCACACTTGGTAACCATGTTGATGTGTGATTTCCCAAGTGCTTAGATTTATTTGCGCGCATGGTGATGATGTTAATGTATGTTAATTCAGTATCTAGATCGTGCACGTGCCTTGAATGATGTTAATGTATAGATGATTGAGTTGTTAGATTCTTGTGCATCACAAAATAAAACGAATGATTCTCTTGCACCATTTAAGTAATGTGGTTGTGTGATTAAACAAGTAATTAGATTAAGCCTTGGAATTATGTTTAATGATTAAGCTTTTAGATTTCTCGCACTTCGCACTATTGTTGATGCATGACTTCCTAAGCGACTAGATTAATTGCGCGCATTGTGATAATGTGGATTATTGGTTGATTCAACGGTTGATTAATCGCGCACCCTAAAGTAAGGTAGATGCCATTTTTGTGCCTTGGAAATAAATTAAAGTAGAATGAATTGCGCTTTATCATATGCCGATGAATAATGATTTAGTAATTTAGATAAAATTCTCGTCTTGAAATTTAAAGTTGATGTATGATTAGTTGTGATTGCGTATTTTGCGCCTTGAATTTAATGTTGGTATATGATGTGTTATGTGAATGATTAATCGTGTGCCATGTTTAATTATAGATTAGGGTGATGGATTGATGATTGATTATCGTAGACATTGTTGATTTAACATAGTCAGTTTGGACTTGATTGTGTTAGTGGGATGTAGACACCTCCTTGTTCCTCAGAACAATCACCATCCCTAAGACCTTAAATGGTTAAAATCAATTGGAACCTGGGCTTGAGCATTTTTTATGTGTCCTGGAGGTCCTAACCTTATAGGGTAGGTTGGGGCGGGTAGTGTTTTATATTCGTTATCTGATTGAATGTTGTTGTAAATTTGCTTCAAGCTTTTATGATGTGATAATCTTCTCTGTTATTTGTGTTATGTGTCGCTATCCTTCATTGACGCGTTGATCATGTAGT
>JASDQU010815324.1:4123-19504 GCA_032191745.1 Picea mariana
TGTGAGGATCCACCTCACATTTGGTTTCCTATTTTTAAGGGAAGGTGGAGGATCTCATGGATGGTTGAAATATTTCCTCCTTAAAATCCTTGAGAGATATTCTCTCCCCAAAATCCTTAAGAGATATTTTCTCCCTAAATATCTTAGAGATCCCTTTCTTAGTGGATCTTATGAGAGATTCTCTCCATGGTGGTTAAGTCTCCAAATCTTATATAATGAGGGACTTCCATGGAGGAGGGGGAATGGAGATTGAGAATTATACCAAACTTATGATCTCATGAGTGGTATGTCATTTGGAGTATCAACATTCTGTGCGTGGATTGTTTAAGCAAAGGTTTGGACAAGGGGAACTTGATGAAGTTGTTGCACTCACATCTATGGTTGTAAGTCTTCTTCATTGTTGTTCTCATTAATATAATATGCTTGGCCTGTTTCTTTCAAGTCTGTGTTTGATCTCACATGAATTTGTCTCTAATAGATAGATCTGTTTCGAGCTAATCTCAGTAGAGTAGGAAGTTGGTTGTATATTTGTTTGTCTACAGAGTTTATCGAGGAGTTTAAGATTGGAGCTCAACTCGGACTGTGCAGGGACAAACACCAGTAAAAAGGTACTTCTTTTCTCATTCCTCCTCACACATTATTTTATCTAGATCTAAAAGGAAGTCAGTGTCTGTGTTAAGCACCTTCTATCTTAAGAGTTAAGAGTCTAGCTCTCAAGAGGAGATCTACCTGTCCACAGGGAGATTTTCCTACAACAAACCCTCACTTTATTTTCCCTCCAACTTTCATCTAATCAAAATTATTAATTTTATTTAATGTCACTTTATAATTTGTCATCCTTTTAACCTAGTGACACCAAATAAACCTCCATGACTCCCTTTTCCCTACTGACTATAGCTTACGGGAGTCGTATAGGCTACTAAGTCATCCTCTATCATTATCAATTGGAAGGGAACATTAGAGTTCATCAAACCAATCTTGTAGGTCTTTCTTGGTGAGTCAATCCTTCATATTGCAAAGGTATTATGCTTAGCATGGTTGGATCCCGACAATAGAACCAAATGTTTGATTGAGATGTAAAGCAAGGTCCAATTAAGTGTCCAACATAGGGGTCGTAGTTTAGTGTTGAAATATCAATACCTTTTTCTACATTGTGTTGGATTTTTCAAAAAAAAATAGTTAGCATGCTCATCTCACCATATGCGATGTTTCACCATCGCCACCCAACCATAGACACCTACACATGCCTTCCCACGAGCTTAGCAAAGTAGGTTATCCTGGGAAACCCTTCTACATAAGGGAAGAAAACCCACACCTTTTCTTATAGATAAAATCCTTACCAATACAATATAACCATGAACTAGCTCTATCTAGTAAAGTAAACCAACAAGAAAGAATCCCTGATAACAAGTACTTATATTTTATGCTCAGATATGCACTCTAGAACTGTAAAGGAGATGGCTCTACTACTATCCAAATGATGGCTCAGATCACTGTCTCAAACTATCATAAATCAACCCTTTATATATGTCACTTTGATGCCTCGAGACTATTCTTATAAGTGTGCCCAATCTGTTGTTCAAGCACATAAATATATGTTGCTATAGGTTCGCCTAAATATGCCTCAGACTAGGCCTCTTCGTTGTCTCAGATTAGGATACCTGCAGCTACTATAGACATATATCATACCCGAATTGGTTGTGTCAAAATGAGAAGGATAAGCTTATATTTATACTAATTCGTCATTGTACTTTAGGGCCGACTTCTCCATCTAGAAATTATAATTTCCCATTATAATTTCCCTATGGGGATGACTTTTCTTTTGAAGCATTGTAAATCTACTTTATTATTTTCTATGGGGCCGACTTCTCCACTGGGATCTTTCTTGACTTCTTTGGCATCTTCATCTATAAGAAAAGGTTATCCATGAGGTGAATACCTTTGGTAGCTACCAAAAACATCAACACTCCCTCTTAGCTAGGGAGGTATTCTTTATAATGTTTTATTCTGGTCAGCATAGCCTCGCAGGCTATGCCATGGTCCTATGGCCATGACATGGTCATGCAGGCCATGTTGTTGGTAGCATCATCACGTTGCACATGGCTACACCCATGCAGACCTTCTCCATGCTTCTAGAAGCCACAACCCACTAGAACAACACTAGGGCCACAAACACATAGTGTATCATCATCAAGGGCCTCAACACCACATGACATGTCCTCAAGGGATACACCCCAAGCGATGTTTGGCTACAAGCCCAGAACCACTTATCCATCTCAGATAAGTGTCCTCGCAGATCAACTGAACTCAGTCTCAGAGGAGTATGATTTGTAGAGTCATCACAGGTCAACTCAACTCAGTCTCAGAGGATTACAACATGGAAAATGTCTACACATGGCTACACCCATGTGGACATCTAGAGGCTATTCCCTCTAGAAACATTAGGGTCAACTCCTCATAGTGTGTGATGTCAAGGTCAACTCCTTTGACGTGTCCTCATGTGCTCTCCACAAGGGATGTGTCCCCATGTACTCTCCACAAAGGAAGATGGGTTGCAACCCAAGGTTGCTAGGCAACAACCCAGTGAATATTCTCCCAACCTCATGGGCTACACCCAAGGGTTGATGGGCACCAACCTAGTGAATATTCTCCATATGATCTCCCAACCACATGGGCCACAACCCAAGGTTCGTTGGGCACCCACCTAGTGAATATTTTCCATATGATCTCCCAACCACATGGGCCACAACCCAAGGTTCGTTGGGCACCAACTGAGTATGATCTGAAGAATGTCTCTTGAAGCTGCAAACATCAACATAAAGGACCAAAATTAGGGACTCCCTAGTAACAACCTTGTTGGGATCAACAACACTCTTGTTGAAGCCCAAGCTCATCAGGTATCCATCAATCCTCGCATACCAAGCTAGAGGTCCCTGCTTGAGTCCAAATAGGGCCTTCTTCAATCTACACACATGAGACTCCTTCTCATGCATCACAAAACCATGTGGTTGCTCGATGTACACTTCTTCCTCAATCTCTTTATTGAAAAAGTATGACTTCACATCCAATAGACGTAGTCTCCATCCCATAGATGTTGCAAGTGAAATGATCATCCGAATGGAAGTATACCGAGAAATAAGAGAAAATGTCTCTTCATAATCTATTCCCTCCACCCGAGAGAATCCTCTAGCAACAAATCTCGCTCGTGCTTCTCGATGTTCCCGTCAGCTGCATGTTTGATCTTATAGATCCACTTGGAAGTCACCACAAACTTCCCTTTAGGTCTCGGAGAAACATCCCAGACATCACTCCCTTTTCCATACTAACTATAGTTTACGAGAGTCGTATAGGCTACTAAGTCATCCTCCATCATTATCAATTGGAAGGGGGCATTACAGTTCATCAACCCAATCTTGTAGGTCTGTCTTGGTGAGTCAATCCTTGATATTGTAAAGGTATTATGCTTAGCATGGTTGGGTCCCGACAATAGAACCAAATGTTTGCTTGAGATGTAAAGCAGGGTCTAATTAAGTGTCCAACATAGGGGTTGTAGTTTAGTGTTGAAATATCAATACCTTTTTCTACATTGTGTTGGATTTAAAAAAAAAAATAGTTAGCATGCTCATCTCACCATATGCGATGTTTCACCATCGCCACCCAACCATAGGCACCTACACGTTCCTTCCCCTGATATTAGCATAGTATTTTATCCTGGGAAACCCTTCTACACAAGAGAAAAAAACCCAACACCTTTTCTTATAGATAAAATCCTTGCCAATACAATATAACCATGAACTAGCTCTATCTAGTAAAGTAAACCAACAAGAAAGAAACCATGATAACAAGTACTTATCTTTTATGCTCATATATGCACTCTAGAACTGTAAAGGATATGGCTCTACTACTATCCAAATGATGTCTCCAATCACTGTCTCAAACTATCATAAATCAACCCTTTATATATGTCACTTTGTTGCCTCGAGACTATTCTTATAAGTGTGCCCAATCTGTTGTTCAGGCACATAAATATATGTTTCTATAGGTTCACCTAGATATGCCTCAAACTTAGCCTCAGACTAGGCCTCTTCGCTACCTTAGATTAGGATACCTGCAACTGCTATAGAGATATATCAAGCCCGAATTGGTTGTGTCAAAATGGGAAGAATAAGCTTATATTTATATTAATTCATCATTGTACTTCAGGGCTGACTTCTCCATCTAGAAATTATAATTTCCATGTGGGGACGAATTTTCTTTTGGAGCATTATAATTCTACTTTATTATTTTCTATGGGGTTGACTTCTCCACTGGGATCTTTCTTGACTTCTTTGGCATCTTCATCTATAAGAAAAGGTTATCCAGGAGGTGAATACCTTTCGTAGCTACCAAAAACATCAACACTCCCTCTTAGCTAGCTAGGTATTCCTTATAATGTTTTCTTCTGGTCATCATAGCCTCACAGGCTATGCCATGGTCACACAGGCCATGTTGCTAGTAGCATCATCACGGTGCATGTGGCTACACCCATGTAGACCTTCTCCATGCTTTTAGGGGCCACAACCCACTAGAACAACACTAGAGCCACAACCACGTAGTGTATCATCATCAAGGGCGTCAACACCACATGACATGTCCTCAAGGGATACACCCCAAGGGATGTTTGGCTACAAGCCCATAACCCCTTATTTGTCTCAGATAAGTGTCCTCTTAGATCAACTAAACTTGGTCTCAGAGGAGTAGGATTTGGAGAGTCATCACATGTCAACTCAACTCAGTCTCAGAGGAGTGTGACCTGGAAGTTGTCTACACATGGCTACACCCATGTGGACATAAAGAGGCTACTCCCTCTAGAAACACTAGGGTCAACTCCCCATATTGTGTGATGTCAAGGTCAACTCCCTTGATGTGTCCTCATGTGCTCTCCACAAAGGACGATGGGTTTCAACCCAAGGTTGTTGGGCAACAACCCAGTGAATATTCTCCCAACCTCATGGACTACACCCAAGGCTTGTTGGGAACCAACCTAGTGAATATTCTCCATATGATATCCCAACCACATGGGCCACAACCCAAGAGTCGTTGTGCACTAACTAAGTATGATATGAAGAATGTCTCTCGAAGCTGCAAACGTCAACATAAAGGACCAAAATTAGGGACTCACTAGTAACAACCTTTTTGGGAACAACAACACTCTTGTTGAAGCCCAAGATCATCGGGTATCCATTGATCCTCGCATATGAAGCTCGAGGTGCCTGCTTGAGTCCAAACACGACCTTCTTCAACCTGCACACATGAGACTCGCTCTCATGCATAACAAAATGTCTCTTCATAATCTATTCCCTCCACTTGAGATAATCCTCTAGCAACAAATCTCGCTCGTGCTTCTCGATGTTCCTGTTAGCTACATGTTTGATCTTGTAGATCCACTTGGAAGTCACCACAAACTTCCCTTTAGGTCTCAGATCAACATCCCACACATCATTCTTCATGATGGACTGATACTCCTCCATCATGGCATCTCTCCATATATGGTGACTTGATGTTTCCTCATAACAGGAAGGCTCAAAATCAATGTCGTGGCTCATAGCTACAACATAACTCAAATATCTCTGAGGTCTCTTACTTTCTTTGAAAGTACCATGAAGAGTTGAATATCTCTTTGCCTCATGCAGGGTCTTATGAGCTTGGGCAAGCCTCTTCAACTTACTACAATATCTTTGGGAATATCAATAGGATCAACTGGATCAACTGAATCAATGGGATCAACTCTCTCCATGGGTTCAAATGGCTCCCTTTGAACTGCTGAAGGGTGAGGGGTAGAAGATACCATCTCCTCCTACATCTCACTGTCAAATTCCATGTGAGATCCTCTAGACCTCTTGAAGACTATCTCTTTCTCAAAAGAGGCATAATATAAGTATCTATGCAAGGAAGTAATTGTCATGGGTCTACATAGATCTGAATGCAACAATTCCAAGATCCCCTTGGATCTGTTGTCACTGCTCGGAAAGGACCCCTTGGCATTCTTGCCAAGAACACAACCTATGCAATTGCAATCATTCTCTACACGAAGATCTGGAAGACCTGCCACCATCTTCCCTAGGGTGGGAAGAGCCCTGTATTGTAAATGATCAAGTCTCCTCGCTCAACCTGATAAAATCATGTCACAAGGCTTGAACTGGTAGAACTGTCAATCTATGCAAACTCCTTGTCTAGTCAGACTGCTTCATGTCTCAAACTAGAGACCATCTAATATGTTTCCTTATGCAACCGTCACTATAGCTCACTCTTAGAGCTATCACTGGTGAGCTACCTTCATGTTAACCTCCCTAGAACAAGAACAAAAACATCTCCATGGTAACCTCCATGGAATTTACAAGATAACCTGCCAGGAACAAGAAACAACAACAACAACTCCATGGCATCCTCCATAGAATTTAACAGGATAACCTGCCCGCGACAAACAACAAAACAAGAATATCTCCTAGAGGGGAGATCAACAAGTGCATCTCTAGTATAATAATCATAACTTCAATGCAAATAAAGATTGGTGTCACAACTATAACACCTACTTGTAATGTAGCAAACCTGACATACTAGAAATGTAAGTTATAGGCATATCAATTTAAACAATCAAACTTGGAGTCTTCACTTCCAGGGAGAATTTGTTGTTCCTCTGAATGCATTGGGTTTGAGATCCCTCTAGATATATGTGGTTGCTTGGACAAAAGTCCAATCTCCTACAAAAACCCTCGTGACAATGATACAAATATATATACACAAGTGCATACCTTTGAAATTGTAGCACCATCTGGTTCTGGTACAACTTCGTCCACAAACTTCATCTTCCATTGGTACACTAGTTACCGAGGCTGCATAAACCCTTGGACTAAAAAATCCAAAAAATTCAAACTCCTCCAATATGCAATCTGATCATTGCAAAGGGTGCTCTAGGTTAGTGCGCACTTATCTGTGAAGGAATTACGCCCAAGGACCTAGGGAAAAGTGCTCAACGAGCTTGACAAGAAAAAGGGAGGGGGGGGGGGTTGCAGCTATAAATTGTAGCGACAAATTTGTAGTAGCAAATCTCAACTATGTTCCTTCCAATGATTAGACTGTATGAAGGTAAACTTCTCTGAAACCATGTTGAATTTTTCAAAAAAAAAGTTAGCATGTTCATCTCACCATAGGCAATGTTGCACCTGTTAACACTCTGTAAATTTCTAGAGGTTGTCGGGATGTAGAAGAAATTTATCAGAGGTAACTTTATCCAACCACTTCGAAACTGGGATCTAGCCCTGCCAGTTTCAGAGAGGTATCTCTCTGTAAGATTTAACTATGTTTCGGGTTTCAGATATTAGGCTAGTTCAATAAATAGGACTGTGTTGTTTGTTTTATAAAATGGTTGAAATATGGTTTATGCATCCATTGGGCTATGGGGTCTGTCTTATAAAGGTAGAGATCAAAGAACAAATTTTAAAGAGTCTTTTCATAGGGCAAAATAATGCAATTGTTGGATTCTTTAGAATTAAAATGATGGACAACAGAAAAGCTGAGATAATCAATTAGAATAAAGAAGCAATTAAGAATTTCTTTATTATAACATCATAAGACAAACACTTCGATCTTTAAAAGCCAGAAACAAAGTATACAAAGATAAATTTTGCAACTTTAACTCCTTTTAAATGATCAGATTGAGAAAACAAAATGATTACTAAGAGAGATAAACATTCAACGAAGAAGAGTAAACATCACCAACAGTTAACACACAGGAATCTTGTGAAACGTCCCTTTTTATTACTGGTATATCTCTTGAGAAACATTACAGTGCTTACAACTTGCTAGGACGTAGAGATCAACACTTAGTACTTCGAAATTTGAAGTATCTATAACAAAAATTACAAACGACCCTATCATTAATGAGCAGGACATGGTGGATTCTACATCTAACTAACTAGATAACAAGATACAAAATTGTAGAATTGGATGATCTGTCAGATTCTTCATGTCGATTTTGGGGAAGGTCGTTGGTGAATCATTCTCATGACTTTGACTGCTCTGCATGCTGACTCAGATTGCACACCTCAGTCCTTATTCGATCAAAGTGCACAAATCCTCCCATCTTTGCTGATTGGGAATGGTGACTTTCAGCGGTCTTTGGTATATTTCATCCACTTCCGTATATTTGGCAAAAGTTGGCTTGGTGATAAAAATATACTTAATTTCGTGCTGGATACTAAGGTCCAGCTGCAGAGTCTTGAGAAATGACTTGCCTGTTATTCTACCCTATATTCCTGAAAACTTGGAACTGTTCTTGGCCACCATGGCAATTTTCTGCTTGTAGTCAGAAAGGGTCATCAGCTTGTCATTTAGAACTAGTAAACCAAGAAGACCTTTCTTTTGCAAAACATCAATCTTGTTGAAGAATCTATGAACTCTGATATCTATGTTCTGGACTTTCTCCTCCAACTGCAACATTAATCCTCTTTTGGTCAGAACTCTTTTAACCTCGAGGATAGTTTATGTTCTATCTTCAATCTTCAGGTCTTCCAGCCCTTCCCTAGTCTTCAAATTCAGAAATCTAATGATTTCATTCGCTTCTGTGGGCATTTCCCCCAGCTCTCCCTTTATCTTGTCGATGGCCTGCCTGCTCCTCAACACCAATTCATGTTGTTCAAACATAATTTGCACCATAGGACATATTTCATTTATGGATTTGGAGATATCCATCCAGATGTTCTCCTTGGCTTCTACTAGAGTTTTGCCTACAACTGTTTGCTTTTGCAGCTACTGGATTTCCTGCTTAAGCTTTTCTTATGTGTGCCTCTAAGTGTTGTAGGTGACTTGGAAAGAAGATTTAAGATTCTTGAGGTTTTCTATCTCTTGCTGCAATTTTCTAATTTTTGCTCCTTGTAAGGTCATCTCTTCCATTGACTTTGCTAGAGTTTCAAAAGTCTCTAGAACTGTCACTGGGGCAGCTGATGGAAGTTTTGTTGTGGTAGCTATTGATACTGTCGCTATGCTAACTCCTATGCAGGGAACTGCACTCAGTGGGATCACTTCCATGGACACTGTCTGTTATGTTCCATGATTGGCTTCAAAATTTCTTCCTTTTGACCTTCCATCTCAACTATCTCTTTGTCCTGTGGGTCTTCAGTGGCTGGAAATTTCAATTGTCTCCTCAAGGATTCTATATCAGCATTATTTTTCTTCAGCGGCTCTTCGGATGCATTTACATTTGAGGGATCATACCCAATTTTTAACACCAGCTCCTCCAAAAACTTGATCCTGTTATCTTTTGCAAAGGAAGACACTTTCTCCAGTTTTAATTGTGTCTGAACATTGTTCAGAGAAACCTGTAATTTTGCAGCGGTTTGGAAGCGTTTGCCAATGTTGAGAAAACCATTTCCCCAGTCTGTCTGTGCAACTCCATCTGATCAGCTGGATGTACTAGCTTGGCATCAAACTCAAGTGTTGACCTTTTGTAATCAGTGATTTCCTTTGGATGAGGCACCTGTGATAGCAGAAATGCCATGTGCATTCTCCCTTTTTCTGTATCAAAAGTAGAGAGCAATCAATGTTGTGTTGTTGATGTCTTCTTCTAGAACTGAGCATAGGTGTGACTTGTCAGCATCTAGTTCTTCTTCTTGATTAGATCATACTTTTCAAAAATACTTAGTTTTTCAAATCCTGATGGAGGCTGGGTGATCACAGTGGTATCAGTCTGCTTCTTTGAGGAAGAAGTAGACATCATATGATGGTTGCTTGAGAAAGGTGATGAATGCTCTCCCTCAACTACTATGGTAGATTGGGTCTCTTCCTCTCCAAACCTGTCAGTAGTGTGAGTGGTTTTAGGCCTTTTCTTGTACACCTAGAAATCCTATGCTGACAATTCAGTGACTGAAGGCGAGACATCCTTTCTGAGTCTTTTCTCCTTTGGTACCTGTGGAGTAGTGGTTTGTGAAATAGTGGCTGGAGGAGATTGTTGTTCTGCTTCTTCCAGAGTGTTCACCTCCCACTTAGTTTGGTTCATAAACTTCTCGATCTCTGGTTTGGGCACATGAGCGTATGGGGAAATTTTATTCCTGTATCTCATTTCTGCAATAACCCCACACGGATCATAGTGCCAAGGGAAACTGATGTCAAACTCCATTTCCTTGAGTAGTTTGTTTGCCTCTTCCCCGAAAGCTCGACTGTTACAAATAAAGGGTCTTATCTGCCCTTTAATTCTCAGTTGTTGTTTCTTCTTCAAAGATACAAAATGTATGTCGTCTGAATTGATCATTTGCCTAATGTACTCCAAGGCGAATATTCTAACAGGCAAGTATTTGGGCAGCTGATAGCGAGCTAACGCACATCCATATATTCTAATCTCTATGTGATTTTGATACAGATACCAGTCTCCCATCTTGGCGAGGTCCGAGAGGTGTAGAATTCTTTGGATCTCTTCATTTATCCTATTCTCTCACCTACCACTGAGCATACTTACCACTGGGTGGTAAAACTGCTCTATGAATTGCTTGAAACTGAACTCTATTGAGTTCCTTCTCAGTAATGAAGTCCAAGAGGTGACAGGTTGTGGCTTGCCATCCTGGTCCAGCTTCTGCATGGGGAAAAGGAACTTATCTGCTTGATAGAACACGAACATGTATGCCAGTACTGAGGAGTACCGAAACATGCCTTCTGTGGGAAACTTGAACAACTGATCATGAATATTGTCAGTCAGGAAAACGTTGTAGTCGAACTGCACTGTGGGGCTTCCCTCGGCGGAAAAAATAGACAGGTAACCCAAGATTGGCTCATCTACCCATTCGTCAAAGTAGTATCCAAGTAGGTTGCAGAGGGCATAAATGATTTGATTTCCTTTTACTGAGAAAATCGATGATCAATAGGGGGGATTGATTTTGGGTATTGGGGCGTTCTTAGAGAGGAATAGTTCGAAGATCTGTGCTCTCTGCGGAAAACACAACTTCTGATACATGTCAGTTAGGACCTCAAGAGTTAAAGGAGAGAAGGCTTCGGCTTTGGTTATTTGTAGCATCTGGTCAATGGCTTCAGATGTGATAGTGAACAGGGTTTCTCTGGAGGATGACACGATAGTTCTCTGGTCGGGAAGGTAATGTGCTTGACACTTGAGGGCGAATTCAGGGAAATGGTGAATCTGGGGAAACATGTATAGTAGAAGATTGGACTCTCAGAGTCCAATATCATCACTCTGGTCTAGGAAAATATCTATGAGCCATGAATATAGCTCAGTGAAATCAAAATCACATTTTGGCTCGAAGATGAGGTAGTCTTTGTCGGCCAAAGGGATCCGGTCGAGATCGACGGGAGGTGGAAGAAAAGGATTTTCCTCGACTTCTAACTGTTTGGACTTTGGCACCATCACTTCAACAGGTACCTGCAATTTGAAACAAAAATGTTAGCGGGTAATGGCTATGGCTGGGTCACTCACTAAAACGGTGAGGAAAATGAGCTTCTGGTGTGTGGAGAGTGTGAGCAGTGCGGAAATGGTGGAGCAACGGAATTAGATTTGGGCGAACTAGTATCTGTTAATGGGTGCGGGGGACAGGTTAGCAAGCTAACGGATATGTTAGCTTGTATTAATTTGCCAACGTATATCTGTGAATGAGGCGACGGGCCAGTGACGGGTTAAGGGTGTGTGAGGGTGACGTCGAGGGTAATGAGTGGGGGAAAATGACATGTGGTGGGTGAATGGCAGACGAGGTACATTGACAGAGTAATGGGATATGACCAATGATAAGTTGTAGTGGAGTGTGACATCACGAGACAACGAGGAAGTGGAGTGTGATGTCATGAGGTGGCGGTGGTGTAGCAAATTTGGTATGGAGGTATATTGGAGGGGGGGGTAGGGAGTAACCGGTTTAGAGTGAAGGGGGTCCGACATCACAGATTTGCACCATTTAGGATGGGGCCCGCCTCAAAATACCACCATATCAGACCCCCCCCCCCACTATTAAAGATAGAACAGTTGGGGGGGTCCGAAATTTCTTGTCAGCCGTAGATCTAAGTGCCATTATATCAACCATAGATCTATGCACACTCTTTAATCTCCATATTGGACCTCCCCCCCACCATTAAATATAGAACGGTCGGGGGGTCCGTAATTTCCTGTCGACTGTAGATCTAAGCGCCATTAGATCAATCGTAGATCTATGTGCACTCTTTAATCTCTGTGCGTGATTCAAAATGCGCAATGAAAACTTAGGATAGTGCTCTTTTGCGGATTTTTTGCGTTGCTTCCCTTGCCTTTTGTCACCATGGGGTTAGGAAACACACTTCAAACATCAAAATCATGAATTTTCATCGAACACCATGCATGTTTTATTGAAGGAAAAGCTGGCTAGCCTATTTCCTATCCTACCTACCTACACATTTAGCCCAGATTAGATTGTTGGTCCAATAAATTCCTCTACCCTGGGGCTATTTGACCAAGTTTCAACAGTTTGATCAAATTTATTCACTATCTAACCTAACTACTTGGCTAAGATTAAATAGTTTAGCCAAGCTTATTCACTAATCCTATCAACATAAATTCAAAAGGACTTGGCCATGTTTAAACTGTATGGATCAAGTCATTATTATCGCATGGGGCTTTATCCATTTTCTTTTATGCCCTCTTTTATTCTTTTTCTCGTTTTTTCATTTTCATTTTCTTTTTCTTTTCTTTTCTTTTGTTTTTCTTTTGTTTTCTTTTGATTTTCTTTTTCTTTCTTTTTTGAATCATTTGCAGTATGAAGTATTATTTACAAATAAAAAATACATCAAGAGTGAATAAATTTCCAGTCACTAGTTGATCCTATGAATCATAGGGTTATAACAGTGGCTCCACCTGGGGATGGTTCTCTCCTTGCGAGGTGCCAAGAACCTGCTTCATGATGTCTGTAAAGATTGTCACTGTTGCTTATTTATGCTATCTGTTTTGTTTTTATTTTGAGAACTTCGTGGCACTTCTCAGTGGCTTAGGGCCTTCTCTGTGGGCTTTAACCATCTGATCAACATCACCTACACACAACCTGAATGAAAATAAAATGGTATGTACAGTGGATATGGATTTATGAGATATCTATTGGGGTGGCAAATAATGCTTCAGCATCCCGCCATTTACTGGTCCACCTGGTAGGTCTGTTCCATCACTATTTTTTAGCAGAAAAGCATTATTTCCTCTGAATGCCTGAATCATGTAAGGGCCCTTCCACAAGCTATCAAACTTTCCATGTTTACCCTTATCTTCATTCTTAGAATCCCACTTCAACACCAAGTCACCTAACTCAAAATCATCTTCTTTAGTTTTTCTATCAAAAATCTTTTTGATGTTTTCCTGGATGACCTGAGTTTTGTTGTATACTTCTTCCCTGGACTGCTGCAGTTGGATCATCTGGTTTATTCT
This sequence comes from Picea mariana, assembly GCA_032191745.1. Classification (NCBI taxonomy): domain Eukaryota; kingdom Viridiplantae; phylum Streptophyta; class Pinopsida; order Pinales; family Pinaceae; genus Picea; species Picea mariana. The sequence continues at coordinate 17,535 of JASDQU010815324.1, forward strand.
TCTTTGGGAATCATTCGGCTTAGCCTGTACATCTTGCAACATCTTCATAACAGGGACCCCTAAAGATGTAGGGAAAATTGCTTCAGTACCGTAAACAAATTGGTATGGAGACATGCCAATTGACCTCTTAGTGGGCAGTCAGTCGACCCAAAGTGCGAAAACCAGCTTGTTATGCCAGGACTTCTTATTTTCTTGTAGCGTCTTCTTAATGATATTCACCAAAGTTTTATTGGAGGACTCAGCTAGCCCATTTCCCTTAGGGTAATAAGTTGTGGAGTGTCCCAAAGTAATGTGATACTGGCTACAAAAATCTATGAGCTTTTTGGATCAAAAGGCTACTGCATTGTCAGTTATGATTTTTCTAGGACATCCAAAACGAGACAAAATATTATTTTCCAGAAATTTAATGATGACAGAGTCAGTAGCTTGCCTGCATGGTACAACTTTGATCCACTTTGTGAAATAGTCTGTGGCAGTGAGAATCCACCTGTGTTGGCCCGAAGAAGGAGGCTGTATCTCTCCGATGAAGTTCAAACCCCATTGTTGGAAAGGAGCTTCAACTAAGATGGATTCAGGAGCTTCTTTTTACCTTCGAACACTTGACATTTATGGCATGAGGTGACCTTCTAATGTACATCAACAAACAATGTGGACCAGTAAAACCCAGCTCTGAGGATCTTATTAGCTGTAGTCTTCCAACTAAGATGCCCACCACAGTCTCCTGCATGAAAATCCTGCAAAACCTTGTCAGCTTCATCTTTTAAAAGGCAATTAAGCAAGATACCTCCAAGATCTTTCCAATAAATATTACCTTCTATAATACAAAATTTCAATGCTTTTAGTTTCAAAAACCTAGCTTTAGTTTTAGTTAGACTAGGGGGAGCTTGTAAATTATGCAGAACAAATATTAGGTTTGCGTACCATGGAGAGTTTAGGAATACCTCTTTCACGCTTGGAGTTGCCTGCTCTCCCTGCTCATCTACTGCAGCCAAGAAATTAATATCTAAAGCATGGAAATTGGATTCAACCATCAAATTTGCTAGACCCTGACCTTTGATCAGTTTAGTAGGTTTAATCTCTATATCATATTCCAGAATAACAACAATCCACTTTCCTCTCCTACCATCCGGATTATCCTGGGTTAGAATATCCTTTACCACTACATTTTGAACATAAGCAATTGTGTGGGAATGGAGAATATAGACTCTAAAATCCTTTATGGCTTTCACCAGAGAAAAAGCTTGTTTCTCAATTATTTTATAATTCAGTGCAACATCTCTCAAGGATTTGCTGAAAAAGGCTATGGGTTGTTCATAACCTTCACTGTTTTTCTGCAATAGCAATGCTACGATGGTGTGCTCAGATGCAAAAGAGAAAAGTAAAAAGTCTTTGGTGTAGTATGGACTGATCAAAACTGGAGCTTGTGTGAGTGCATGCTTTACTTGCTCAAATGATTGTTTGGATTCAGTGTTCCATCTGATTTTCGTGTCTTTTTTCAACATATTTGTGACATTCCTAAGGAACTCAGGCAGATTGGGTATGAACCTTCTCAGGAAGTTTATTTTTCCAATGAATGATTGTAACTCTTTAATGTTCCTAGGGTGTTCCAATTTCTGGATGGCCTCTATTCTACTGGGATATATTTTAATTCCATCCTTGGAGATTATGTGTCTCAACAACTTACCTTCCTCTAACCCGAAAAGGCTTTTCTTGGGATTCAAAGAAATCCCAAATTTTCTGCATTTCTCAAACACTCATCTGAGATGCTGTAAATGTTCCTCGTCAGATTTGGAGTAGACTGTCACATCGTCCATATATTGATCTGGATTATTTTCGGCACGAAATGAGAGTGGAGATATAATAAAGAAATGCACAAAGATATTGCAGATATTCAATAATATAACAGAAATGTATCAGAGATGCAACCATAAACATAGATATACAGTAATACACGATTTCTATTAATCAGA